>JAZHYW010007375.1:0-84865 GCA_037355805.1 Ixodes ricinus
CGCTGGAGAAGAGAGGGGGAAACCTCCTCCCTCCCCTCTCTCCAGCGTTCTGCCTGCTTCCTCCTCCCCGGCCTTCCTTTCCCTCGCCCTACCTTCTTGAGTTGCAACGAATCATATTGACGCTTCTGAAATCTTAAGTTCGACTTGATCGCGGTGAGTCATGCGACTACGCTGGCGGGGACGCGTGACGTGACACTATTTGACAGCCTGTCTTGACACCATGATGTCAGGTGACCGCATGACACACGATTAATCGTAGTTGCCAATACAAAAGTGCCATGAAAACCCACAATTTCTCATACATTGCAATTCTGTATATGACAATTTGATCACTACATATAAATACAGCTGCTAACTTTTACTCTCAAACACTCATTTTGTGATAAAAAAAATTACCGTGAACCGTTTTGAACCGGTTACCGTTATATTTTTTTCCGGTTCAGTTCCGGTTCAGTTTCAAGATGGCGGCGAAGATTTCGGTTCGGTTCAGTTCCGGTTCGGCTAAAATAACGGTTCTGTTCCGGTTTTCGGTTCGGTTCGGTTCCGGTTCGACACCCTGACCAGCAGGCATTGTTCGTAAAGAGGTCGACACCATTTTCGAGTAAATACGGTAGCCCAGTCCTTCCACTGCCTTGCTGGCGTCTCAATCGGCTGCATCGCATAAACTGGCTCGTGAAATTAAAACCCGGGGGGGGGGGGCCAGTCGACGGCAAGAGAGGTGGAAAAGGAGCGCCCACCTCCGCTGGACACCCGGAGACCGCTCCGGCTGAGTAGGCCACCTTGGTGACGCAGGCGGCTCGGATTGTACGCCCACGCATGTGCCGCACACCTCCACCTTCAGGTCGCTGTCGTGGTAGATCTGCATGCACCCGCCTGGCCCGTCCAGCGCTTCGAGCACGGGGGGAAGTAACATGTTTGTCTTGCGGATTCCGATTGCGCGCGCTCGCGATGAACAACTTTGTACGTATGGCCGCCGTGCATTCTCGTGAGGTGGGGAATCCCTAATAACATCCCCTACACACTTCGCTATTCTCACTTCAGCGGGGTAGGAAACGAAATTCCAGCGCTCATTTTCTAGCTTGAATGTGTCGCATGTTGCACCCTAACCTCAAAAACACCAGTCTTCCGTTGAAAGGCACAAGAAAACTAATTTTAAAGCTAAATAAACGATCTTTCAATGTGCACCTGGTGGATGCATGCGGGGCCTATTTGGGAGGTGATCTAGCAACGTTGTGGAACTTGCTACGTAGTCGTGACGTAGCAGATTCCTTCGGAGCAGCGCCGCTCTTTGGCATTTCAACATTTTCCTTCTTAGCTTTCCTCCTCAACTCACAAATCGCGCATTGAACCAAACAGTCCAAGAAGACGGAAAGGGTGGACTCCTCTTTCTCGGACCCTCGTTTGTGCAGCCGGATGCAGCCATTCTCCCCTAGAAGATTAGCCAGTCGCTCAAAACTCGGACAAAAGTTGCTTTCCCCACCCCGTTCAGCCCTAAGCTGACAGTGCTGTGGAAGCTAC
The DNA here is from genome assembly GCA_037355805.1 of Ixodes ricinus. Classification (NCBI taxonomy): domain Eukaryota; kingdom Metazoa; phylum Arthropoda; class Arachnida; order Ixodida; family Ixodidae; genus Ixodes; species Ixodes ricinus. Next base: position 1,519 of record JAZHYW010007375.1, read on the forward strand.
GTGCTCCTTGGGCCAGCCACACGCTCGTCACCCCACGGGCACTTCGAACGGCTCGGTTGTAACGCGCTGACGCTATTGACACCACCACAACGCTGACAACGCCACCAAGGGCAAAGCTCATAATCCCGCCAGCCTTGCTACGTCACGAATGCGGGGAATCTTTTCTTTCTGTTTTTGTTTGCGCCGGATATCCCATGACGCATCGCGCTCTCCGTTCGCTTCTCTTCGAGCGCTTGCTCGAGTGCACCGTTTGGAACGAAAAATATAGCCAGTCGTTCAAAATACAAACGTGTGATTATCATTTACGGTTATTATCCGTCATGCTTGACTCATTTCCGAACTCAAATTTGAATATTTCAATTTTGTGTCCGTAGCCCTTTACGGGCTGGTTCGCATCGCCTACGTGTGACCGCGACTGACCACACCGTGGAACGCCGTGATGGCTTGCGACAGCCTATTGTGGAGAAGCAGAGCCCATAACCGGCCATATCTGGTGGACTGTATACTTGGAATTCCCAATCAGTTAAAGGCGTATTCCGGCTGTTTTATTCAGCTACCCAAACAAAGTGCATTTTCTGAATACCCGGACTTAGTCTTCATTTGCTGTATGCTATTTACTGTCTCAAAATTCGAAATAGCCATTGAGAAAACCGTAAATGAACATGATGCTGAAATCAAAGTTCAAATTTCCGCGCGCTCTCCAGCAGTGCGACGTCACAAATGGAACAGACTTTCAGGTCACGCAGGTATAGCCTTAGACGGAGTATGTCAAGCGTTTTTTCGTGCTTCTCGATGATTGAGCTTCCAAGCGTCCTTTTCCCACCATCAAAGGTCTTTTAATCAGTTGGGAACATGATTTACTGCCCACTTTGCGCAATTTCTGTCGTCACACTTCAGTGTTGCCAGTAAGGGTTTGAGAAACACAATGAGAACAAAATTCAAAACATAAAATAACTTCGCAGATAAAAATAATTTTTCACACTATACTACAGGAATTGGTACAGCTGTGTGTATCGGTGTGTTGATCCAGTGAGCCACGCACTCTTGCACAACTGAAATACACGAGGACGGACGGAGACACTCGTTAATTACTAACAATGTTCTCCTTTACTGCTTTGTAAGCTTGTCAACCACTTCATCAAATAAGCGTCAAAGGGAGGGGAGGGATCCCTCGGCAGTGTTTCAAGAGCAACGATTCCAAGGAAAAATGTTCGATTTACCTCGACCGTACAAATAAAATCAGTGCACACAAAATTTTTTTTTTTTTTTTGTAATAGTGTTTTGTTGTAGTATTGGTTTCTGTATTAAGTCTGTCAACCTTGTATTGTGTGTGTCGCTAGTCTCGTTGACTATATAAACATGCGTTGACATATTAAAAGTCATAGTTTGACCGCATTTCCTTGCTCCCCACTCGGCCTTGGTTGCTACGTCACATTGGCGACGAGGATTCATAGTTTTCCCATGTGGCGTAACTTCGCCGGTAACTTCTCGGCACGAGTTTTAATGCAAAAGCATTAACTGTCCCATGGAACGAGTCGACGTCATCAGCCACACGAAACGGCAGATAAATTCTTGAAGCCGCAATCTGAGGCATCCCAGCTTTGAAACCATGCAGAAAGCCACACAAAACAGCAGTGATATGAAGCCGCCGCGCGTCAGCTTCAATTAGCGCCACCCCATGGTGCTGCATGTCCGCGAGGCAGCGGCTCCACCACTCCACGCCCAAGGTCAGCGTGGTGGGGAGAGCGTGCGCTCGACCATCGACGCAAATACGCCGCAGACAAAATAACGGTGCGGAGGGATGGGATGAATGCTTTCACATTCACAACTCATAAGAAGTGCTTAGGTGTACCTCGAGCCTTCTTCTGGGTTCGCTCCGTCGTTCCTCCCGGCGCCGGGCTGTTTAGCCGTTGCCTGGCCGCAATGGCTACGGATGTTCGAGACCTTTCTCCTGGCTTCTAGAGCCTACGACTTCACAGCTGAGCATTGCAAGGCCCTGCTGCTGCATAGCCTTGGACTCGAAGGTCAGCAGATTTTCTTTCCGTTGTCCCTCCTTTGGATGCCTCCGCAACCGTTCTGCCCGCTGCCGCTGCAAAAACTGCCCAAGACAGCGGCGAGACCTCCCAGATACTGTCCTCATACGACCAAGCCCTCGCTGCTTTAACGCGGCGCTTCGCCTCCGTGAGCAACGTCATCGTCGAACGCCACCGGTTTCATCGTCGCGTTCCGGCAACCAGGCAAGTCCGTCGTTGAGTATGCTAGCCGCACTACAAGAAGTCGTGACACGTTGCTCATTTGCTCGCTTCGAGGACTCTCCGTGACCAGTTTTTAGAAGGCATCGTTTCCTGCACCTTCGAGAGCGCCTTCTTTTCGAAGGTTCGGCACTCTCGTTTTTGAGTGCTGTGCACTTGGCACAGCAGCTCGAACAAGCAGCTCGGGAAGTCCGAGAGTTCACTTCTAGCCAAGTTCGGCAAGCAACTTCAAATGACAATCGGCGTCGGGCTACGCCAATGCGGCCTCGCTCGTCTTCCCGTCAGCAGCCACCCCGCCAACTGCCGCGCCGTGACTCGGCTCTTTCCACGCGCCTCCGTACCACCAGCCAAGGTCAATCATCTTGTGACTACCGTTATTCTGCCATTCCCAAGCGCTCCTGCGTCTCGCTCCGCTCGCAGTCGTTCTGCTTCCGCCGCGGTTCCCACCTGCATCATGTTTCGTCATCGCACTGCCCGGCGCAAGTCAGCGCTGCTTTCGCTGTGGTTGGCGTGGCCATTTTCAGCTTCGTCTGCAACAAGCTGGAACACTCGTCCGCGCTTGCCGTGGCTCAAATCGACTGCCATCACTCCTCAGATGATGACGAAGTTTTGAGCATCCTTTCAATCCCTGGCCGTGCTCGTGCTGGCATTTTTCTCAAACGTTTCCGTCGATGACAAGTCATTGACGTTCATTCTCGACTCTGGTTCTTCTGTCTCGATCTTGGCGGACGGCCATTTCCAAAAGCACTTCGCTGCGGAATTGCTGCTTTCTGCTCTACAAGTGTAATTGTTTGACTACTCCGAGCAGCCTATCCCAGCAAGCAGTTGCTTTTCCGCTCAAGTCACGCTCAAGGGACGTACTGCGCGCCTCCAGTTCTATGTTGTGTTGCGAGGCACATTTCTCCTCGGTATCGACGCCATCGAGGCTTTAGACCTACACATCAAAGGCTCTACCCTTCGTTGCTTCATGACAACAACAGCACCAGCTGCAGGCAAAACCAACCAGCCCTCCACAACGCAGATTGTTCCTGCACCCCCTCGGCTTTCAAAGACTCTTTCCAGCGAGTTTGGACCTCTCTTCGCCCCACGACTTGAACCTGCCAAGGGTTTACTCATAAGGTCCAAGTGCGGGCAACGGTACCACCTGTCGCATTGAAGCTTTGGTGTCTTCTGCTGTCTCTCCGCCCTCGGGTGTCTGAAGAGCTTTGGCGCCTGGAAAGCTTGTAGATGTGATACAGCACATCAATGCCTCGAGTGGGTGTCTCCCATTGTTATTGTGAAAAAGAAGGACAGTGGTATTCAACCGTGTGCTGACCTGCAGAAGACCAACAAAGCCAGTCGTCACGGACAGTTTCCCTCTTCCAGATACAGGGAGTTGCTGAACAGTTTAGCCGGCACCATACATTTCTCAAAGTTGGATCTCGAGTCGGCTCTACCACAGGGTGCTACTTCATCCAGACAGCCGTGACCTCACTGCCTTCGTCATGCACAATGGACTTTTTCGTTCTAAGCGTATATGCTTTGGCCTGGCATCGGCTCCAGCCACTTTCCGACAGATAATGTCACAGATTCTTCAGGGATGTCCTGGCGTTCTTTTCTACCTCGACGACATCGTCGTGTTCGGCAAAAGTGAGCAAGAGCACCTGGCCAACCTGACCACCATTCTTCGGCGCATTGAGGCTGTGGGTCTCAAGCCGAACGACAAGTATGCGTTCTGCATCAAAGAACTCTCCTTTTTAGGACATAAGGTGACTGCGGAAGGCATCTCACAATTTACAGAAAAGGTGAATTCCATTCCGAACACACCTGCTTGAACCAACGCCGCTAGTTTAAGCTCGTTCCTCGGCCTGGTCGAGCACTATGCCAAGTTTGTCCCCTGCCTTGCCAACATGTTAGATCCAATGCGAGTCCTGCTTTGCAAGAACCAACCTTTCATCTAAAGCGACGCTGTCGATGCCAGTTTTTGCAAGACCAAGTTTGTGTTGTCCTTCAGCAAGGTGCTTCGAATGTTCAATGCTAGTCTTCCCGTGATCGCCTCCACGAATGCTTTCGACGTCCCATTGGGCGCTGTTCTTCAGCAGCTGGATGGTCACAGGCTGCACACGATTGCCTTTGCGTCCTGCATGCTTTCGCCGGTGGAGAGGAAGCGCGCAGTCGGGAACGTGAAGCACTCGCATGCATCTGGGCTCCGCAAGCGTTGGCACACCTACCTCTGGTGTCGTCCTTTTACGTTGCGTACGGACCACCAAGCCCTTGCTTCCCTTCTGTCGTCCCGAGGCTCTGGAAGATACACCCTTCGCATAGAGAAGGGGTCTGAGCAACTTCTTCGCTACAGCTACACTGTAAAGTATTGTAAGGGCTCGAAGAACCAAGTGGCAGACGCCTTTCCCGCCTTCCAGTCTCTGCTCTACAGAAAGACGTCTCGTTCGACGAGGAAGTTGTGGCCTTCCTTCCACGGCTCTGCTTGACCAAGGAGCAGTTTGAGCAGTCACTGTGCGAAGACGTTACCTTGGAAGGAGTCAAGGCTTATGTTACGTAATCCTGGCCTCCCCAGAAGTCTCTTCGGGTGATCCCCGGCCGTTCTTCACCATTCGCAAGAGAACTGTCCGTTGTCGACAATTTGCTTCAACGTTGGGAAAGACTCGTCGTTCCTCGGTCCCTCACTCCACAGGTCATTGCCACAGCGCACGAGGCCCACCTTGGGGTAGTTCGGACCAAGGCGTGTCTCAGGGAACGCTTTTGGTGGCCAGGGATGGACAAGCAAGTAGAAGCAGCCATCCACAACTGCAGCATCTGCCAGTCTGCAGACAAGACCGCCAAGACTGCAGCTACTACGTTGCAACTGGTTCCTCTACCAGAACGTCCACGGCATAAAATTGCCATCGACATCGCTGGCCCCTTGAAAGAGCTCACCAGGACTGCAAGTTTGCCATCATCTCAGTCGACTATTTCTCCGAGTGGCCTGAAGCGCAGCTCTGCAGAGGAGTTTCCACCAGCACAGTTACCAGTTTCATGCATTCTGTCTTCGCTCGCAGGGTTACCCGGACGAAGTAGTTTGCGACAACAGGCCCCAGTTTTTGTCTCAAGAATTCATCCAGTTTCTTAAAGAACAGCGCCATTCGCCTTGCCCATTCTTCAGTTTACTACTCCCAGGCGAATGGGCTCGTAGAGCGGTTCAATCGGTCTTCAAGAATTTGTCCAAGTTGCTATGCTGGAGCATCGACCACTTTGGCAAGCGGTGCTGAAACACCCCAGGCAACAACCGCTGCACGCCACACGCTACAACGGGAGTTGCCCCAGCTCTGGCGCTCCATGGAAGGTTGCCCAAAACGTGCCTGACGTCGTAGGACACCCGTCACCATCCTTCTTCAAGGATCCGGCTCTGAGACTCCAACGACTGTGCCAGCACGTAAAGCGCGAGCAAGACAGTAGCCGAAGCTACACAGACACTTGCCGTGCTGCCTGCAAGACTGAAGTCTCAGTCGGCTGACATCGTTCGAGTGTACGAACCTTCTCGTTGCCCGGAAAGGGATCTCTCCTTCAGCCATCCCCGGTAAGCGGTGGGGCAGCAAGGACCATCATCCTCTCCGCTTAGATGGCGAAAGTACATGGAATGCTTCTGAAGCTGTCCGAGGTTCCTGCGGGTTCGAGCTCCTCTACAGCCAGGTGGAGCCTGGGACCTGTCGGCAAGGAGCCATGAGCTCTCAGGTGCTCATTAGGCTCCTGGAACCTCTTCCCAGCTTCGACTACCTACCCCGCTCTGCCCCCCAGAGCACCGTCCTGCTCGAGTACCCGGTCCCTGACACTGAGACTTCTTCCCTCCCAGAGGTCCGAGCTACCGTCCACCTGCGCACTCTGACGCTGAGCCTCCTTCTCGAGAGGATCCAGCTGCTGTACCTCCAGACTCCGATTTTGAGCTGGGCACTACCGGTGGCTTCGACCATCCTGGCAGCCAAGGAGCAACAGGTTCCTGCTCAAGGTGTTCAGCCACCAAGAGAGAGGCGCGCCACGGCGATATAACGTTTAAGAACTTTCGAGAAATACCGTATTTGCACGAATATAACGTGACCACGATTACAACGCGAGGGCAGGTTTTGATGCCCTCAAAAAGGAAAAAAATATTATTATCTATTATAACGCGAGCCGAGGCCGCGCTCAATTTCTCGCACGTGGGGGCATAGCAGAAGTTAAAAAGTCAATGGAAATGAGAGAAATATCAGTTTATGTTTTGACTGCACTCATCCTGACTGCTCAGGTCCCTTCGTTTACAAGCCACTCTTGGCGACTACGCAGATGGGCGCAGCACGGCACCGCTTAGTCGGGTGCCTTTTCTTCGGCGTAGGCTCCTCGCGCAGCCCACAATCCAAGCAAACACGAAACAGAAGCACCAACACACAAACATCAGACCACTGGAGCAGAAACTAAAAAATGCGCAGGCAGAAAAAATATTGCTGAACCCGATACACGATCACACTTCTTGTTCTGGTCCCTCCGGTTCGCATAAACCACCTCGTGTATGCACGATTGGCGTAAAAGCGGTAGGTGGTCTTTTGGCTTGGCCTGAGCTTGGCAGGTGTCCATTCCCGCATGGCACGCGCATTAAGTTTCTGCGGCGTGCGCGCGTTACAAACACAAAAGCGATAAAAATGCTTTTCTATGTTTTCTATTTGCCCCTTCACGTGGCCCAATAGCTAATAAATTCCCTCCCATTCCCAAACTTCTTTTCTCACCCGATCTCCTGCATTGAGCAGGAGGGATGGCTTTCTCCTCTGGCTTTCTCCAGACTCGCGCGCCTCGTGGCTGAACTCGATTCCGAATATAACGCAAAATGCGTTTTGAGCACGTAATTTCGAAAACTCACGTTATATTGTGTAGCAAATACAGTAATGTTTCCACATGCCGAACTCTATGAACTGTTGACTGCAATGTGTTTCTAAATACGTAAAATATTGGTTGCTTTTCCATTTCAGTCATTTTCAGGTTGTACATAGCCAACTTTACACCACTAACATACTAGCCATTTACTAACTTACTTAATGTTCTTTTTAAGGAGGGCAATATGTTGTGTCATAGTATCTGTTTTTGTATTAAGTCTGTCGAACTTGTACTGTATGTGTCGCTAGTGTTGTTGCTCTGCATGAGCATGTGTTGATACATATATTAAAAGGTGTTGTTCATCTGCAGCTGCTTGCTCCTCGCTTCAGCCTCAGTTGCTACACCACATGTAGCACGTTATTTTATTCCAAACTTTGTCCTTTTTTTTATATGATGGTGGCACGTCTCGCATTTCTCGTTTCTTCCTATAAACTGTTCAAATGCAAATGTCGAACGCCATAATGCCAAACGCTGGCGTCCAGCATTCGCGTTCGGTGTTTGCGTTCTAACGCTTCGTAAATACCACCGTAGCAGAGACAAAGCTAGCTGGCGTCGGATCGACCCACTAATTGGCGCAGTGGTAGAATGTCGAGCTCACAGTTGTGCGGTCGTAGGCACGATTTTTGTTGGGGAGCGTGTTAGAATTTCGCTCGTCTTTCTCTCGATTTACCGTTCTTTTTACAGATTGCCCTCCTAAGTATGTGTTACGCATTGTGTGATGGTCTCCGTGGCATTTTGTCATAAAAACCCTGTGCTAAAAATATCTTCCTGGGTAGAAAACAGAACAAAGAAAACCCCGGTCATAAATGGTTTGAGTTTCTAATGGTACATAATATTCATTCTAAAGCTTGGACAGTTGTTTTAGCCGTGTTCCAAGCTAGAAGTGGCGACAACAAGTGTTCGCCGTACACAGTGTGACAAGCGCTATGGGTAGTAGCTTCATAAACTAATCAAGAGCCACAACAATCCTGTCATCTTGGCCGTTGTATTAACTCTTGCCAACGGAACCGACGCAAAGGTGCAAATCAGCCCCGAGGATGTAAGAAATTGCTAAAGGTTTAGTAACTTGAAATCGGTTGCGACCAAAACAGCTTCCTAGATGGCCCTTCAATTCTCAATGAAATTTTCACAGTTTACACCATCCTCCGCTGCAGAATTGGTGGACACGCAGTCTGTTCCAAAGCATCTCGGTGGGAACCAGCCGTGTTCGACGGATTGACAGACTCAAATTCTATGCACCCAATGACCCTAGCCTAGGAGTTTTACAGATCTCAAAGTGGGAGTCTTTACAAATATGGCTCCTTGCCTTGAATTGCCTATTCCTGGAGGTTACTGCCCGTAAATTTAATTTCGAGACGAAGTGTCCATTGTTGGTAGGCAGCAAACATGAAGGGGCATCGTTTTAGAACTGCCTAAGACGTGACCAATTCCACAGGCATTACGGAGGTCACAGGTCATGCAAGTTGGGTTCACAGGAACCCCCAGAGCTCCTAAATATCTTTGATCCATTCCTGCCTTTAGGTAAAGTCTTTTTCCTAGTTTAGATGCGACTGCATAACTTTGTGACAAACACTCCCCAGAATGTGAACTGTTTGTCTACAAGGTCTGTAGACTTCTGAACTACTCTACCACATTAATTTCAGAGTCTGGGAGGGGCTACTCAGTAATAAACCATGAGAAAGCGAATTCCTCGAAGATCAAGAAGTTTGAGAACCCCTTAAAACGATGAACAGAAAGATCGGGAAAAGAATAAGAATGGCCAGGTCGGCTGACCGTCCACTCACGGGTGCCATGGCCTCTGCCCACTCCCCGTGACCCCTCTGGAGTATCTTGATGCGCTCCAGGTCGGAGCAGATCTGCACCAGGTCGCCCACTGCAAAGTGCTGGGCGGCCGCCTGGCCCCGCCCGACGCTCCGGCGCTGGAAACGCAAGTCGCCGCCGCCGATGCCGACGCCACAGGAGCATGGTTGATCCTCGTCAGCACGGCTGGGTTGAACGTCCACCTAAACGACGATAGAAAAACAACAAACCGCCATTTATCGTACTGGCAGGTTCCTCAACTATTCGGGTTCTTTCCGAACAATAGCGACAAACTATGAAACTTTCTGACCGGTGCACCAAAGCTGAAAGTAAAAACCACCATTGACGACGACATCGTAGCAGGCCTAAAGTTCGATTGATGCGTCACCATAATGTCCTCACAAAATAAATTTGGAACCAGGTCGCAGTTACCTGCAGAGCGTACTCACTGCCCACCGCAGCTGAGCATGTCACGACTGACCATTTCTTTGCTGTTTTATGTTTCTTTGACTCACCGTAAAGTCTCCGAGAGAATGCCCGCGCTCCGAGAGGCCACCCATCCCTGCTTTTTCTGGCTGAATGTCTGTAACATAAAATTCCGAAAACCATCGTCCACCCCCTCCCCGATTTCCGTCGTTGACATCAGGAGGTCCGACGGGAATCGCATCAATGCAGCGCAATTTGCTGTACCGGCACGTCAGTACAAGTTGAAGTTTATAGCGGATTCCTGCGTGTTTGTCCCGCGATCTGCGTGTGCGATCTCCATTCCACGCGAGTTGGTCCTGCCAGCATCTATGGCTGCTCTCTGTGGAATTTGATTTTGCTGTGTTCGCGATCTGCGGTATTTGTTCCCATAACATACCAGCTTGTAGTGGATTCCTTGCCTTTTATGTCCACGATCTGCGCTGCGGCGATATCGGTTCCCGTGACAGGCAAGTTCAGTAGCGGGTTCCCGCGTGTTTACCGCATCGGGAGACACGAATTTGCAGTGTCCGCGACCTGCAGTGTATCGTGGTTTGCGCGCGTCACGTAGTTTGTAGCCGGTTTTTGATAAAGTTTGCTGTGGCGGCCTCTGCAAAGACAGCCCACCCCATGTTTTTCACCATTTATTCTCTGCATTTGGGGTGGGCGTTCCTTCGGAACTTCACGATATGCGTTCCTTGATGTTACCGGAGTTGTTCTTTCTAGATAAGTTGCTTTGTGCATGACTTGTGCTAAAGGCGTCTGACTCATCAGGCCATCCATTCACAGGCGTTTTTTTCTCCCGGCCCGGCGAAAGCGCCGGGCAGCTTTTTTGCCGGGGGAGAGGGTGTTGGGACTGGCTTCCGACCGAAATCGGGCCACCGGACCCGGGAATGGGCCGGGACAAGTGAGGTTCGAACGGCCCCGGCACCGAGCAGGAGACCGGGAAGCGCCGGGAACGCTCGGCGCCCGCCCCGGCGAGGCACGGCCAATCACAAAATTCGAAACTATTGCTGATTCTGGCGGATTCTCAAAAGTTGGGTGACCATGGGCACAACCGCGGGAGGGAGAATTGACTGTGCTGTGCCCTGTCGACGCAGCCAACAAAGCTCTTTTCGGGAAAAAAGCGAGGCCAGCGAGATGACGGGCGCGTTGTGATGATGCTGACGGCTCTTGAACTACGGGGCAGCACCGAGATTTGGATTTACCGACTAAGCTGCTGCTCGAACGGTGAGACCAAGCACCGATTCCTTTGCGATAGCTGATGGAACCGATGACGTAAATGCGATTCTGAGGAAGAACAGTTGAAGAAAGAAAATACAGTCATCGATCATTGGGGACGAAATGTGGCGTAAGGAGTGATTGATGTGAAACGTGCTCGCGGGAGGGTCTTGTCATTTTCGGCTTCGAAACATGGAGACAAATAAAATGTTTTCAAACATGCAAGATCGTTATTCGGCGAACCCGAACGCAAGCTCCAAGGAACAGAACAGTTGTGGCTGAGCCCATCGACGTTGATCGGTCCGCTACATTTGGCGGCCGACGCCGCCACAAAGCAGTCACAAACAGGGGGTTACACGGTTGGCAGGTAGAGATCGGGGAAGCGTGAAATTACGCACGTAATTAATAGGTTACGCAGTCTTACGGGATACAAAAGTTAGACGCGAAATTTGAAAGGTGCAGAAAGGTTCCTAAGCTAGGGTGGCGCAAGCTGCCACACCAATATAAGGGGGCACAGCCAGTCAGCATTTATCTATTCACATAGGCCACCGCCGGGCAGTCCCACCGCCGCTGGTCCAACACTCCTCCGTCCCCGCACCGTCCCGCTTTCGGCACTGGCGCTTCCACGGCGCTTTCTGCCGGGACGGGCGCGAGGCGCCGGCTGTGTGAATGAGGCCTCACACTGATGTCTGTATGACTCTTGGCCGATGGACAGCAATCTGCAGTAAACTTACCCATATGAATGAGCTGCTTTGCACTCACGTTTCAAAGTGTCGGTTACCTCACCCTGGAAAGGTTTTGATCAAACACGGCGAGTTTCCGAATATCTTCGCAGGGCTCTTCTGATGAATCTGGCGGACGGACGGTCATCTCGAGAGCTGTCAGTAATGACTATTAACGGTGCGCTGTGCTTTGGTCCAACACGAAAGATTTATCTGGAATTGACATTCTGGGCCCCGACTGATGCCCTCTCAATCCATCTCGGACCGATCACGATTGCGCATGTGGGACACGTGGGGGACACATGGGGAAGAGAGGGAGGGTGCACAAGCACAGCGTTGATCATCGTTCAAGTATATATACTGCCGCATCGTCCGACTGCATAGCCACACAAAGTTGTCCTCCGGCATAAGCAGCCGAGGTAGCTTAAAGCGCCTATCTGACGTCGGCTATAGTATGCACTTGTAATAATCAGGGCTCTTATCTTTCCATAGAACTTCTGAATTATTTACTGTGTATCAATACACACTACCCACAGACGGCAGATGGCATTACTAGTTATAACCACAGATGGAAATTCATGTGGACGTATAAAAGCTGAGATTATTAACAGAAATGGAACACATGGTGACCCAAAGTATCGCAGCAATAAAATTAATAACGCACGACGTATCGAACATTCCCAACAGGTTCAATGAGTGACCTAAATGTGCCGTAGAAGCCACACGTTACGCTGTCATTTACACCTCAAAGGTAAACTAGGGCACTGCGTCTCTGGATAAAATCGGGTAAATCTCAAAAACCAATCACTGACAAACTTTCCTGCAATTTGGGAAAAGCTAGACACTCAAGATCCTAGTGGAAAACAAAAGCCCTGGACAGTTCACTCTGGGTCAGCGCCGATCTGAAGAGCAGTCACTTTAGTCCCCTTTCAAACTTTGAAGGACTGAGAAAAGAGAGCTGTTGTCAACATCCGTTCAGGACAAATGGTCAAGTTTGCTATGTATTTCTTCGGGCCATTGATAAAAGCCAATCTCAAGCATGTGCTTAGCATAAGCCTACTGTTCACACTTTTAATAATTAGATCTACTACCTTTCAGGTTTGTTACACTGAGGAGAAGGCAGAGTTTTTATGATTTTGCAGACTTCTTGTAACTCTACCTCACAATTAAAATGGCTTTCCACGTCCTTCAATGGCTTGCATGTGGATATAATTTTTCACATTCATAATTATAATAAAAATACAACAATAAATGCTGAATTTTAGAGAATCTGAAACCTAATGGAAGTAAACTCCAGTAAACGTCAATTTGCGATAAACAATGAACCCTGAGCAAAACCCTCCAAATTTCAAAATGAATAATCCTGGAAAACACGGGTTCTTAGCTATAACTCATGAACTCGACATCAGTCAACATGAGACCAAAATATGAAGGTGGTATGGTCTATAATGAAGGTTTTCACAGTTCACACTTGCAGGATCAATTTTAATCGTAGCCAGACACTTGAAAGGAACACTTCTCTCAGTACCAGCCTTTGAGAAGGAACGCCACTCTGCAAGTCAAAGGGAGAGGGCCCAAACCGACTCACACAGAATTTAGAAACTCTTGGAAAATTGCCCACTACAGTACTAGTGATACACATAGAAAGATGTGATGCTGCCTCGCCACAATCCTTTTTAGGTTGTGGATGTCCAAACGCGCACCTGTTCGCACTTGGGTAGGAGACAACGATGTCATGGTCTTCGTCCACTCCGATCACCGTACCCGTCTGTCCAAGGCACTGCACAACGAACATGACATGAAAGTCAACTTTGTACCCCTCAACCCAAACCTTGTGCAAGCAGAGTATGCTTGCACAAAAAAGTCAAAGAAGGGCATCAGCAAAAGGGTCAAGAAAGAGAGCTAAAGAGGGAGTAAAAAAAGAGTAGAAACAGAAATTCATAAAAGAGAAGCAAGGAATAATGCCAAAAAAGAAAGTGAAAAAAGAGGGGAAAGAAAGATAGGTAGTGAAGAAAGAAAGTCAAGGAGAAGAGTGAAGGAAGGGGTTAAAAAAGAGTGAATAATAATAATAATAATAATGATAATATTGTTTATTTTATGTGCCCAAGTGACAACCATGCGGGTCTTCACATTGGCACACACAAGAAGATAAAAAGAAGAAACAACACATGCACAGCATCAAATGTACAAATTAACATGGCTACAAATAATGGGCACACTTCACAAGTAAACAATGGGAGTAAACAAACGAAGTAAAGAAAGGGGTTAAAAAAGAGGGTAAACAATGGGAGTAAACAAAGGAAGTAAAGAAAGGGGTTAAAAAAGAGAGTAAGCAATGGGAGTAAACAAAGGAAGTAAAGACAGTACAAAAAAGAGGGCAAGGAAGAGAATGAAAGAAGGAAGTGAAGAAGGAAAGTGAGGGAGTCGAGAAATGGAGGCAAGAGAGTCAAGGAGAAGAGCGAGGGAAGGAGTTAAAAAAGAGAGTAAACAATGGCAGTAAACAAAAGGGAGTAAAGAAGCAAGACCAAGAGAGAGAGAGAGTGAAAGAATGAAGGGAAGAAATAGAGAGAAGAAAGGGAGTCAAGAGAAAGAGACTGAAGAAAACAGTGTCCCACCTCGTACATCCCATCCGTCCAACCGCCGTGTCCATGCTGCAGGGACTGGACAATCTCCAGGTCAAGATCCACATTCACCTGGTCCCCCACCTGGAAGCCCAGGCCTCCAGACCTGCTCAGGCCCTGCTCACCTGTGCATCATAAATGACATCAAGCATCCCCTGTGCGGGTAGAGGCTCCTCGGTCTTCGGCTTTCATTGTTTTTCACAACCGGCCAACACAGACAGCTTGGGTCAGCAATCAGCCAGCGATTACTTTTTCTCGCGTTTTAGGCCCACACGTAACACAGGATGAGAGTAGGGTGACCACGACATCCCATTTTGGTTAGGACAGTCTCATTTCGGAGGTTCATTTCTGCCGCCCCATCATTTTGTCTCAGTGAAGCATCGCGTTCCGCTTGTTGAGGAAATGTGCATACCGTAGTTGCAAAATCAGTACTAAACAAGTGGGAATAAAACACACAACAAAAAAAGTCTATATTTGTTACAGGTGTAATATTATACTAAATATACTATAAAAATGTTACGTCCCACAGAACACAATTCTTTCTAGCTCTTTCTGTAGTTACTCTCCCAATACATTTTGTTCACATAGACATGTGCACAGGAGACTCTTTTTATATTACTGAATTTGCATGCTTCGGTGGGCAACACTTCTTCCTCATTCTTAGAAATAGGCAAGAAAGGCACTTGCCTTCTCAACAAAAAACTCCGGAAAAATGTGTGAGTTTACACTAAACTGATTAGTAGCATAGCTTTTCTTTCTGCCTCTCCTTTTCCTTCCTTTCCTTCCACTGTCCCATCCTCTAGTATGAGGATTATGGTCATCCTATACAAGAAGATATTAGGAAGTAAGCCACTGTCACGACACAGTTCAATGCTATGCGGCGACTCAAACCATAACCGTGGCTTAACTAGAAAATAGTGAAGTAAGGATGTCTCAAATCGTAACAGATGCATTACCTGAAAGAAGAATGATTTCTTAAAAGGCTAAATAAAAGGAAAATATAATAACCTTCTTTCTTCCTTGGAGAGCAGAAACAATGTCTATGTTCACATATAGCCTTCAAGTCTTTATAAGAAAGTCTGCAAGGTCTACTTTGTCACTGAGCATAGAAGAACCAAGCATTGCGAGTTATGCAAGAAGACCAGCAAATCAGGCAGGTGTAGCTAGCCTTCGGACCCCAAGGAGAGCTGGAGTGGGGTTGTGAACACATAAACATCACACTCAGTAATTCCACAGAGCTGGCCACTTCAGTTCAAACAATCACTGCACCCACCCCTTCTTGCAGTTTTCCTTCCATAAATCATCGCTATTGGCTCTCGAATGCATGGAGATGCAGGGTGAAAACTGAGGAAATATGGCGCTATGTTCTTCCACTTACAGTAGATTAGCAAAACATACCCAGTGGTAATGTATCTCCATTTTGCAGTATACAGTGTAACCCATCGTTATTAAAAAAAGAAGAAGAAATGAGATATAAAGAAAAGACTGCTCAGGTTAATATCAGTCTGCCAAAGGTGTTTGCCACAAAACTGTTTGGCAAAGTGCAGCTGTGTAGCAAACACACGAGTGGAAGTAAAAGAAACACGCTCATCATTAACGAACCCCACAGAGCTGTGGAAGCTCACCGCAACTCACGACTGCCACTGCAACTTCCCAAAACTACTGCAGGTAGCCTTGCTAGCTTTAGTAAACGACAAAAGAGCAGAAACTTTTTTTGTGCAGGCAAGACAGGACGCAAAAGGATGACCAAATCGAAAGACAAACAATGTGAGTCATACCTAGCAACGGCAGATGATCTCTGTACACCGTGCCTCCTTTTGCATCATTGACAACCTTCAGATCAGCCTGCAAGTGAAACCTGAAGGTTAGTTACAAAAGAAACTTCAAACACAGCCAAGACAATAATTAGGGCAAAGGTCAGAAATTTCCTGAGAAGGTAGGCCTGTAAAGTCCCAAACGAACGACCACCCATCATGAGAAGTTAAGCAGGAAAAGTCACATACGGGATGGGTGATCTTTCGAATTGCCTCAGCACAAAATATTTTTACAAATATGAGCAGTCAACATGTGGGCACCCACTACCAATGGTTCCAATTTCGAGGTTTTCCCGCTAAATTTAGCTGTTTTCAGATATGTCTAGTGAGGAGAAATTGCTGTTTTGGCGGTCAGGCGGCATTTTATAGCAGTTTTTGGAGTCATGTTAATGTTTTTTCTGGCCTTTTAAAATATTCTCCAGTTTACATTTATCTAACGTAAATGGGCTTGATTTCTGTGGTAAGTTAGAGTCTCGAGGGTCGTTATTTTCGCTTACTCTCAACAAAATTGTTGTCGATGAGAACAATGCTTGCGATGCCATTGCGATATTACCATTGCCAACAGTGAAACATGCTTTAATTTGATTAGGGCATCAATGTATGAATTTGTTTTCCAAGTCTGCCAGATGACATGGGCCCAGCAAACTATGAGCAACAAATCAGAAAAGGGGGGCTATAAGCTTCTAAACTTTTGGACTAGTTACTGGAAGTTTCAAGCGACGTCAGACGAGTCGAATATCTCTTCTGGAGAATTGAACTTTTTGAAAAGCATGTGAATTTGGTTACTGAAGCTTTGAACTGTCCCCAAACATTCCACGGAAGATTGGAACTATGAAGATTCACGGGGGCAGGTGTGACTACGCAGCACACCTGGTAACACTCGGTAACAGTGAGATGATGTTGCAGTGGACATCGCTCTATGCATGGAAGCACTCTGTGTCAAACAGAGAGAGCTCCCTTCTAAGAGTTCTTTCATTTAGTGTGCTGTTTAAGGACTAATCACAGTAGTAAATATAGTGTTAAAAGGTCATTCTTACCCTGCACCTTAAATTTAGCAGTTTTTCAGTATTTCTTTGGCCAGTTGGCAACACTGTCCACTACGAAAAAGTCTGGCACTGGGGGCGCATTGAAATACACAAAATGACGGAGTGCACAGAGACATGGGCTGGACATCTTTCGAGGCTAGAGAGGCGATCAGTAAGCAAAACTTTGAACAAAGGCTAGACACAACTGAAGATACACGATGGGCGAGAAAGGTATATAAGCATCTATACATGAAAAGTCCGTTCACTAAATAGACAAACCGAACCTGAAAACTGAAATTCAAATACCAAAAGTAAAGTGCTGGTGCAGAACAGACTATTTTTGTGAAAAAGGAAGTAAAAGAAGCCGAGAGAAAGATGTGAAAAGAAAGAATGCAGAGAAACTAGCTTAACTATGTATAGTGGACAAAACAGGAAATAATGAAGGAACATTGGCATGATAATTCGCAGGGGGAGCTCGTTGCTATTCGAGGCTAAAATGGGAGTAGTGAGCGACTAGGACATATAGGACAAAGTATGAGGAAATGGATATGCGGTATGCCAAGGAGAAGACGAGACAATAGAACATGTGATGTTGAGGTGCACAGGGCATATCCCCGTGCCTCCCACAGGGGGCGATGGATTTAGCTGGAGCGCTGGGTTTGTAGACGAGAATGGAAGAATGGATGGTAAGTTCATTTTATTAGCAAAGAGGAGATTGGAAGACTGGTGGATAATTATCTAGGGATAATTGAATGACGTACAACTAACTGACACAGCTGGGGACAGCCCGGACAGAGAAAAAGTGGGACTCCCTCCCGCGTGGCTTTGGCCCAAAGTCTCCACTCTGTCTCCCAGTGGGCCCGGTGTCGAGGCAAAGCCGACTAGGTTTGGCCAGAGGAAAATTGCCCGACTCCTCGCAGGGAGAAAAGGCGGGGGTGATGTTTTTAGTATTTCTTTGCCCGATCCCCCAAAGGTCATCCTGGTGATATCCCACACCGCCTGGTGATAGTTACGATATTGCAGAGGGTAAGCGAATTGCCAAAGGAAAGAGAGCATACTTTTGGGTCCTCATTTCTAGGCTAGGTGGCAACAAGCTACCGCCCGTTATAAAGGGTACAGCCATTAGCATCTATCCATCCATCCGTTTCTTTAGACTTAGGCTAGGGGGCGCGAGGCTACCACCCATTACAAGGGGTGCGCCATTAACATCCATCCACGCATGACATGGGAATCGATACTGTGGCATGTGGACATGGCAAAGTTATTGGTGACTTTATCAATTAATGCAGCAAATGATTTTCAATGATTCTAAGAACAATTACAATACCGGGCGCCGCCGCACGGAAGGGGATGCCCTGTGCCAGTAGCCCACCCGGCCCCATGCATGTCTGTCGCTGCCACCATCATCTAGGTGGCGCAATCTGTCGCCCGATATGGTGGTGAGTGCTATCATGTACATGTACTCACTCATGCATGTATCACCAATTTTCTTTTCTTTATGCCTTTCTACATATTTTTTTTCAATTAAACACAATGGGTTGACATATCATGAAGCAAACGAGATGAGAAATCATGGGTACTCCTTGAAGCAGTGTTTGTTTCACACATAGTTATCCTGCTTATCCATATGCTGCTATCGTCGCAAAAATACAGCTGTGCTGATTACCACTTCAGCCATGGCCCAACATTTTTTACCTCTAGGTTACTCAGTTGGAAACCCCATTCTGAAACACCAGGAGCGAGGCAGCTTGCAGAGATCTCGTCGGACGCTGCATGAATTTAATGAGCAACGTTCAGACATTTTTCACCCTAAGAATATTTAGCCAGAGGAATCTGACGGGTTTTCTTTTCACGTGGCTATTCCTTCAAGACTTTACGGTAGCCACATCTACCTTGGAGAAGAATTTCCAGCAATGTATGTCGCGTCAAATGCCACGGCGTTGAAAGCTCGCCGAAAGTTAGTGGAAAGAGTCTGCTCATTTTGCAACCATTTCTTCATGTACAGTACTACTTTCAAGACCGTATTCATTGTGAAAAAGTGTTGCTCTTGTGTTTGATTGCTTCAATTCCGTGTGCAAGTAAAGTTGAAAAAAAATCCCACTTGCAAGCCTTACAGGATTATCGGGGCCTTTATCGTAACTGCATATTAATTATGAAATAAATACTGCATCTGTTTTATTACACTCTATTCAGAGAACTCCAGCAGCAATTTCTGGTGAGTGGCTCGGACCCCAAAAGCTCTGCTGGGACCCACGTTACACTAGCGAGGACGTAAGTGCCAGCCGAACGCCGAACCTGCATTCCCGCCCAATCTGTGCCCCGCAATGTCCTTCTGTGGGTGAGCGTAGGAAGTTCAGCACTATGGCCTTCCAAAACTAGGAGATCGGTTCCCAAACTGGGTTCCTAAAGACCCAGGTTTTATTTGGAGTACCCCTGCGGGTTCCCCAAACTCCCAAAGTGCCTTGACTGCCCCACTCCGAAGAAAAACGTGTTTTCTACATTAAACACTACGTCAGCGGGTCTCAAGCCATCCAAGGATGCAGAACTACGAGCCAAACACTTCTTAGTATATCCATTACATTTTACAAGATCTGCGGGCTTCTGTACGGCTTTGGTTCGACGGTATCGAAACCCAGAGGGGTTCTGCAGCCATCGATCAAAAAAGGTAGGTGTTCCTGAGACTGAAAAGAACCCCTCACCTAAAGTATGTAAAACGTATGCATGCATTTCAAGAGTGCCTGTTGAGAAAGGGCGTATCACTCACCATTCCCTCGAAGCCGACACGGTAGAGGTTCTTGGCCCCGTTGTCCCAGACGACGTATGCGGCACTCCGAGGGCTGGCCGCGCTCCAGTCCTGGATCTCAGTAACCTTGCCCCGGCGCCCGTTGCCGCCTATCTTGGTCCTCCCACTGCCAGTCGACGCCACGGACGACGCGGGCACTCGGGAAGATGCCCCGCACGCCCGTCTTCTTGCTTTTGCGGCGGGCCTCCAGAAGGGTCCTTGACGCACGAGTTTGGGCCAATGGGAGACGGATTAGTACCACACTTCCAGGACTATAGACCACGGACTGTACAGATATAAATGTTCTATGTTTACGTGGTGCGGACTGTCTGCAGGTGCAGGCTATAGAAGGAATTGTTTTTTGAAGGTTGTTCATTATGACAAGGCATGACAGAATTTATGAATTACGGATTATGTTAATTTTTCAGTATGATACAAGATTTCTTGTGTGATAACAAAGAGGGCATTTTTTCAGGTGTGATGTGTAAGAGAATTTCTTTATCTGTAAGCTGTGCACCGATGCAAACTCTGCACAAGATGTGGACTATCTAAAAAAAAAAATCATTTTCCACCAAACTTTGACCCTGCAATTTTCAGCAAATAGGGTACATATTAATTGCTGTACATAGACACTGGTTTGTCCGCTGACATAGACTGCTCGCACTTCTCCAGGAGCTGCAAGGACGAGTTCATACTCAACTAATGTTGCTTGCAAAAACCCACAGTGGGAGCAACTATGTCATAAACACAGTTTTCACAGAGTTCTGAACAAAATGCGCAAGAGCGAGGATCTTGCCGGAACTGCGTGGGTTACAAGGAGGGACCACATTGTGCCCGTGGTTATGTTAAAGGGATGCTGAACCGAAATTCGTATTTCACAAAATAAGCTTGCAGAAGTGTTCAACAGGGAGCCATAAACCACGAAACATCGCACATGTAGCCGTATCTCGAGCGAATGGCCGTATTTCTGGAAAATAAAGGAGCGAATGACGGAGAATGTTGACGTCATCCTATCGCAGAAGAGTTGAGAAGGAGGAGAAATGGCCTCACTCCCTTTCCCTCTCCGTGGCCTCGAGGAGTCAAAGCGAAAAAGGAGGAGATGAAAATCGCGAGGTCACGCGTCTTTTCGGCCTTGTGCGAGCGCGCTCCTCTTTTACAAAAATACGACAATCCATTGGAGATACCGCTTTGTGAGTGACGTTTTTGGATTTGGAGCGTCCCGCCTATTGATTCTGCATTGTTTTCTGAAATTCGATTCAGCATCCCTTTAACTGAGACTTCAACATTGTTTTTCTTTTTCGTTCCTGCATATCAAAAGCACATTTAATGTTTTTTATGGCGGCAGTTAACACACACAAAAGCAATGACAACAAAAGAGTGAGTAAGAAAATCGCACATACGTCCCCAAACAAGTCTCCAGTCGACTTCGCCGGTTTCAAGGGACTGGTTTTCGTGAGATTTGGAGGGCGGCATTCAGTTTGCAATGTAATTCGTTATGTATGTGGAAGACAGAGTAGTTTTTACCAATACCCCATGCAAGGCCTATAAAAAGGCACGCCAGACAAGCTTTAAAACAATGAGTTGGGTTTGTTGTTGGAACCCTACTGAATGCAATGACTCCTATTCAAAGTCTAGATATGTCTTGAAAAGATGTCAGGCATTGTGTCTTTAGATGTCTCGGACATCTAAAAGACGTCGTCTAACAAGTCTTACAGACGTATTGAAGACATATATTAAAATGTCCAGAAATGGCTATTTATAGTCTCAAAAAGAAATGTACAAAACATCTTGTAGCCGTTTATTTTAGTGATGGACCGAATCTGCCGAACTTCAGATTCGGCAAAGTTCGGCAAATGCCGAACTTTTGAAGGAAAGTTCGGCAAAGATTCGGCAAAAATTCGGCAAATGTCTGCGCACGCGCGAGAACGCGACGGAGCCACGGAGCCATGGATTGCAAATGGACGCCGTGCAGTCGTTCGGTTACCATCGTGCAGCGTAGTACAACCAGCGGTTACGGCGCGGTGTGGAGTAGGCAACACGGTAACTGCGCGTTTGTGAGCGAGTGTGGTTCTCTTCAATATTTTCTACCTCAAGAATAGAAGATCGACCAGTAATTTACGCAGTCCACTGCGCAAGTGACAAATGATGCGGTGCATTCTGAAACATTGGCTGACAATTACTTTAAAGCACTCCTCGCAATTATAACAATTCTGTTTTCGGCTCAGGAGTAGTGTGTTCCAAAACAAAGTAATATTGCTTTTTCAAATAGTGTTATTTTGCGATTTTCATGTATCGGCATAAAACTAAACACAGAACTATAATGCTCGACGTTGCACATCCGACATTCACTCTCCCTATCTTCCGAAACGTTCGTGTGTGTCCCAACACCAGAAACAGGCATTTTAAAGGTTAAAAACGAGACGTTGAGAATATGGGACGCACACTTTCATGCAAAGCTGACGTCAAGTGACTCAAATCGGATAACATGCATATCTACAATATTATTATTCTCTCTTCTGGTCAAGGCTCAGCAACCGTTGCATTCGTTTTCGCGCACAGAAAGGTGACTCCCAGAGAAAGCAAGAACGCGGCGTTATTGCCTTCATTTTAGCAATGTACACACACATGCATGCGCGATTAGGCGCTGATGATGCCTCAAAACCGAAACTCTCGTATCGTGATTCGTGACTGCGCCACTGCGCCACGCTCGCTTCTACCCAACCTCGTTGTCACGCCACTTCTGCAAGGAGTCACTAAAATGGCCAGTAAACACACAAAAATGACACCGATACAATTATCTTGTAGAATATCCCCTTATTTAGTAATAACTATGTCAATATGCATTACATGTTGCATTTAAGTTAAGAAAAAAAGAAACATAAAACCTTTTTTTCGCCAGAAAACAACGAAATATCAACGAGTCTGGTAACAATGTATTTTTGCCGAATCTTTGCCGAATCTTTAGAAAAGTTCGGCAAAAGTTCGGCTTTGCCGAATCCCAAGATTCGGCGCCGAACTTCGATTCGGCAAAAGTTCGGCCCATCACTAGTTTATTTCCTAAGCCATACTTGGTTTACCGGCATCCTAAAAGATGACTACGATGGATGAAAAAACGCTACGAGACTTATCTACTAGATGTGTGAAAAGGATGCCTGCATAGTTGCTACATGTGCGCTTAAAACAGTGACACTGCAAGCTTTCCGCACAGATTCTATTCGTGCTATCCAAGGTTACTTCCTTTGTACACATACAAAACATTTAAAAGGTGGTGTAGCCTGAAGCCTTCAGGTGCTTCGGAATATAACAGTGCCCGAACGCTTGCACTTGGCAAAGCGAGGTCCGGGGACTCGGCAACGATCCTCACCTCTCACTTCCCGGTGTGGCGATGCGGAAGAAGCGATGCCGCAGCTGGTGCTTGTCTCCGTGGTAGCACATGGAGCAGAGGTCGTAGTTGGAACACTCGGCGCACTTCCAGCGGATGCCGAAGATGGGCTGCTGCCGGCAGGTGTCGCACATGGTGCCCTCGTGCTTGATGCCTGACCAAGAAAGCAACAAGTATGGTAAATAATTGGCCTACACTTTGTTTCACCATAAAGGCTGGTTCACACTTTTGCGTTTGAGTGTGCTGTGCTCTTTTAGAACCGCTTACAATGAGAGGGCGCCATCTATCAGATCCTCAACAATTCCAATTGATGTATAGCTCCACTGAAGGTTCTGTAGCACTAGCGAGACCAAATCTATGCATTGTCTATAGGAAATAACTGCTTACAATATTGTCAAACTTCTTCCACGTCCGCAGTAGGATGATGCGTAAAAAATCATTAAAACATGCAAGCAGGTCAAAAGTGCTCCAGGGCTACCCGATAGCTGGTGCCACTGTGCCAGTACTATTGGCTAGGGTGGCTCAAGCCACCACCCGATTTAAAGGGTTCAGCCGTCTCCGTCCATCCATCCATATCAAAACTGGTACCAATTTTTAATAGAGAAACCAGTTAGACATGAATGTAATGTTTGGTTAGTTAGGATGCTTAGAGCCCATAGATTGAGTCATGACCATAAATAGACTATAGCAGAAAGTGGATTAGTGCCCCTTTAAGCATGAGTGAAGGAAAAGTTACAAGAGCAAGTGCAACGCTTTGAGCAGGTCTGCCATGCGTGCACACTTGTGAAATGAAAATGTCGCTCAAGACAACATGACTCTGCTTGTAGCATTGGCTACACTCGCACTTATGGTGAAATCGAGTGTATTCTGTAAATCATACTTAATTGGGCTAGGTTGAGAATCATGCTTAAAATAAGAAACGGGGACGAGAAACGACAGACAAAGAGGTGAAGTGGATGGGTACAGGACTGTCCACCGTGAAGCGGACAGCGTTATGTCTGTCCACTTTGTTAACTTGTTCGAAGTGTCTAGCGTTACGTCCGACATAACCCAAGTTATGTCCAAATCTCCGTTTCCCGAGGTTTACGGGGGAGAGAGAAAAGGGCAAGGGGGGGGTTAGGTATAAGTGTTTCAGTGCTCCGTCCGGACGTAACGCTAGCCACAACGTAACTTGTTTGCCATTCGGCACGGTTTCCTAATTGAAGCAACAATACTTTCTTGGAACATAGCTAGACTTGTTAGAGAAAAAAGAAGTAATTGATTAGAGCAACTCCCAATCAAAACACGTTTGATAAGAGTACTCTGTTACTTGGCACCGTGAGTAAGTGATATGTAGCATAGCCAAGAAAGAAAAAGACAATAGCATGTGTCGATGTCGCGCATGAAAAGCCAGGACAACCACTTGGGACACAGAGATTTGCCCAATCCAGCATTTAAAGAGCTTTTTTTTGTTACACCCCCCCCCCCTGCAAGCAATAAAATTAAATTCATTATCTAGGATTATCCTTACTCTCTTTTCCTAGATTCGAGCCTCGGTGTAGCCTCAACTTACGCGAGCCCCGAGTTTTTCACAAATCATGTGAATGGATGAATTTGTGAAATTTCAGGATGCTCAGAAACATCCTGCCACGAGCATCTTGCTTAAAACGAAGAAACCAAGTTTTGATGGCATTCACAATCAAAAACCGTCTCCAAATGCATCAAACTGATGCCCACACTCGTTCCAGGGTTCGTACTACATGCGAACGTCAATTTAAATGATACGTGCACCATTCAACGTTAGTCACTGAAACGGACTCTACATGCTCATATGCTCACAAGATCAATCAACAAAACAGCGCACACGATCAAGGCGACCCGTGTCCAAAAACTATTCCCGTGAGAGGCGATCACGCTGGTAAATCCGAAGACGAGGCACACAGGAGTGGGACAAACCCAATGGGCACAACAACCCACAACAAATTGGTAGTGTCCAGTGGTGTAAGAAGGTAAGCTGAAGTAAAACCGGCAACACAACGAAATCTGCTACAACAACTCGCATCGTAACGAAGAATGTTCACTTCCTGGCAAAGACAGGGAAGACCGAGTCGATGTCCGAACAACAAATGTATGACGCTCAAGACTTCATTTGTTTGACACGGGAGACCTACCTGTCGGAGCGCTGTCGATGATACGCAGGTCGTAGGTGCCCGAACACCGATAATTGGCAGCAGTACCGTTGTCCCAGACGACCACGACTTCCTCGGACGATTCGAAGTTCCGTACCGTGCCGAGGTGCCCGTCGCCGCCGTCCTGTTTGCCCCATTTCCAGTCGGGTCCCCGCATCACCCTGGACCCGACGCCGTCCATGACATTCGTCCTGTTGGTTCGAGACGGCCCGCAAGAATCCATGTTTAAAAATAGGGCATCGTCTCGAAAAGACAGACAAGAAACGAGTCGTGAATTTGGTTCGGCAAAGGAGCTTTGCTTTGCTTTTTCGCTGTGGCTAGCGTTACGTCCGGACGGAGCACTGGAAACGCGTATACCTAACCCCTCCCCCGCCCTCCTCTCTCTCCCCCGTGAACCTAGGGAAGGCGGAGATTTGGACGTAACTTGGGTTACGTCGGACGTAACGCTAGACACTTCGTTGCTTTTTGGCCCTGCTCCACACACAGACACACAACGAGGCGCACAGCGGATGAAAACAGCCCGAGAGCTTTTTGAGTGAGCGCGCACGTTCACGTCTGGAGCGAGATTTTTCGAGAGCACTGTTAGAGCTTGGCCGTGGTGTAGACACTATGAAAGCAAAAATTTAAAGTGGCGCTAGCAACATGTCTTCACACTTTCATATTCATATTTTATAGATCTTAAAGCGCGTTGGCCTGGACACTCGCTAATAGCATAAAGTTATGATATTGTACGTACATTATAATAACTTTATGGCTGATAGCGCAGTGTGAGGCTGAAGTTTCGCCGCGCATACGCAGCGCCACTCCTCCCCCTGGCGAGGCGCGCCAATGCTTGTTAGCAGCACGAGGAGCAGACGACGCGGGAGGCTGTTGCGCTTGACGTGCTGGCCTTGCGCTTCGTAAAGTAATGCACCGAATGCAAAAGGGTACTCAAATGCCACAGCATAGTATTGAACAGAAAATTATCTGTCTGCCGAAAAGTTTTATTTGGTTCCTGGGAGGTGATTCAAGGAAGATCGCCAAAAGCATGAACAGCCAACAGTGCGGAGGACAGGGTTAATTATCGTTTCTCTAATTTTGTTGTATGATTCAATAATGCAGCTACGCTTCTCACGTTAATAGGGACTTTTCGTAGATCACACACGACAGCAGTCAAGAGTTTGGTGTTACTTTGGGGAGCTGTCACTTTGAGGGCGGACTGAGCTCGCAATACGACGCTGACGTTCCACGATAAGCCCCTAATGTAACAACCAGTGGCGTCACGAGGGCCAGCGGCACCCGAAGCGGTAGCCCAGCCGCGACACCCTCCCCTCCCCTCCCCCCCCCCCCTCCCCCGACCCCGCGTGGCCCGCCGCGACCCCCCCCCCCCCGGCTTTGGGGCCCGCCGCGACACTCCCCGAGTGCTGCACCCGGAGCGGTCCGCCCCCCCCCTTGTGACGTCACTGGTAACAGCTACGATGGTTCCTCATTGCTGTCGTTTTTGTAATGGACAGACAGACAGGCTTCCACACCGATCATTGGCACTTACCAAGTATTTATTTAACGTATAGTCAAGAATTGCCCCATGCTCCTTGTCCGTCCTTCCTTCTGGACCTTATTAAAAAATATTAGTGGATCGCTTTTTTCGTTCAGGTAACGGTATATTCGGCACTGCATGCACAATGAACTCTGTATGGCGAAAGTTTGTAGCCCCTCTATCGGGGCCTGTATAGTAATAGTATAAGTCCTTGCCAGTTCGAGCTTCAGTAGAATAGCAGTGAAGCATTAGACAAGACACCTCCCTGCTCACTCAGTCAGTTAATCAATTAGGCATAAAAATGTGTCTTTGTTTAAGGTTTGTCACACAAGTGTGTGTGTGCTACAACTCAAAAAAGATTTTTTTAAAGGACGTTTAGTGGAATAATTTTCCTATCAAAATTTACGAGCACTTTTGTGGAGTCTCTAACGTCTCCTTGTGTGCAACAATCAGGGCACGGTACATTCACAGAACATTGTCATTTTGCAAACTATATGACAGCTCTTTGTTGAATTCATTAAGAGTGTCACCTTCTGTATGGTTGTAAACGAATACGTAAATTGTTAAAGAAGTGAAGTGGTTTTATTAGAACGCGTAGAAAATTACTGTGTTGCATTTTCTTTTCAAAAGATGACCGAATCAGTTAATAAAGTCAAGAGTTATTCAACTAAAGAAAACCCAGCGAAACTGCATTTTTACTTGTAAAGACTAAAAATATACCGGGCGTTAATTTTAATTCGGAACAGATTTATTTTAAAAATCCGTAAAAAATGCACTGATACGGTTTGTGCAGGTGAAAGTTATACGGCCAGGGGTGGCATTATGTGGTGACTAATCGTTGCGATAAGTCGGCTAATTAATTAAAATTCGTTAATTAACCTTTTAATTAGTGGAAATAAACATATGGTTCCAAATGGAAACTTAGAGAGCGTCATCGAAAACCACTAAATAAACTCTTTTAGAACGACTTGAAGCTCGTGGAAACTCGGGGCGCGCCAGTTGCCACACTGCAGAAGGAGGCGCAAAGTTACACTTGCGGAACGCGATAATGATCTAATCATCCGCGTTCCGCCACTGTTGGCTTTGCGCCTGCTTCGCAAGTGGTAACTTTGGCGCGCCCCGAGTTTCCCACGAGCTTCAAGTCGTTCTAAAAAGAGTTTATTTAGTGGTTTTCGATGACGCTCTCTAAGCTTCCATTTGGAACCATATGTTTATTTCCACTAATTAAAAGGTTAATTAACGAATTTAATTAAATAGCCGACTTATCGCAACGATTAGCCACCCACACAATGCAACCTGGCTTTATAACTCACCTGCACAAACCGTATATATATATATATTATTATTATTATTATTATTATTATTATTATTATTATTATTATTATTATTCCTTCCTTCAGGAAGGAATAATTCCATTCCTTCAGGAAGAAGAAGTCCAACAGGGCGGTCGTTCGCTTCTAGAGCTCCTCATATTTTCCCCTGTAATTAATACTTCTCAAGCATCTTCACGACCGGAAAGCTATTCATGCTGCTTCTCAAGCACCGTGTCACTCTGGGCTCAGTCATCTCCCACGCCAAGGCCCCTATCGCCTTGATCTGACCACCGACTTCACAGGCAAGCATCCACCACATCCCTTGGCGTCACGCTCTACGGCAGTCCTCTCCGACTGGAACTCTTCTTGGTGAAGCTTCACGCCCGAGTTCGACCTGAGTGACAAGAAGATATGGCGGTGAGACATACGGCAACCATTCTGATTACTGCTGGCAGGATCTATGAAGACCGCAAGCCCATTCCTTCAGGTATCACCCATTGATTCTCTGTGTCGTGCAGTTTCACGGGTGGGCAACTGCGCTCGAGCTCAGCACAAAACTGCCACGTGGAGTGTTCGTATACAACCTTGACTCCTCTCGTTCTACACTTATTCGAGAAGTGCGTATTGACTGGTGTCTGTGTTGCATTACCGCTGTGTACTCGCCCTTCCCTAATAATGGATTGTGCCAAATGTGCTCGTGCTCTGCCGGCAGACGGCAGATCCCTGACGTGTGCGTCTTGCCGAAGGGGTTACCATCTTGGCAAGTCTTGTTCTGGCGTCGCAGATGGGACGTTCGCGGGGATGGGCGCTGTCAGGCGAGACACTTGGAAGTGTCCCACTTGCCGTACCGGCGCCACCCTCAGAGCATCCGATGTTAGCGGTGACGTTTCAGTAGATGACTCCTCCCGTACCGACGGCAGCAGGGAGGAGATTGTAGATTATGCACCTTTCACCAGTCAGCTGGCATCGATCAATGCCACTCTTAACCAGCTCCTTTCATTGAGGACAAGTGTGGAGACGCTGTTGCCTCTACCATCTAAGGTTGATCAGTTGTTGGCTTTAAAACCAGCTGTCGACGAGCTTCGCAACACGGTCCAAGGATTACAAACGACCGTTGACTCTTTCAGCTTGAAATACGATTCCGTGCTCGCTCTGGCTATGACAAATGAGGAAGCAGTTAAAGAACTTCAAAAGGAGGTTAACACGGTTAAGGCCACAATGAGAGAGCAGTCAGAGACCATTGAGCGACTGAAAGACGAGCTTAATGACATGCAGCAATACAGTCGTCGTTCCAACATGGAACTGCATGGTCTTCCGCTCTCTCATGGTGAGGATTTAATGAAGGTCATAAGCGATCTCGCTAGGCCACTTAACCTTCCAACACCTCAGTCGTCAGATATCCTGGCAATTCACCGTTTGACCAAAAAGCCGGACACAGTTCCGGTTATTTTGATTCGCTTCACCTCGGTCACTCTAAAAGACGCTTGGATGGCGGCACGTGGTAGACTCCACAGGCTGTGCCAGTCAGAAAACCACCCAAAGTTATTCTTCAACGACAACCTTACATCTTCGAATAAGGAGCTTTTCTGGCTGGCGAGGACGGGGGCCAAAGAAAAAGGATACCGCTTTGTGTGGACAAAGAACTCGAAGATTTTTGCTAGGAAAGCCGAAGGCGCGCCAGCCATTCGAATCAACACAAAAAACGACCTTCTGCTACTGGTGTAAAACATGACAACGTGTTTTTCTGTTCCAGACATTAATTCATTTATTCAGCTTTTGGGCCCTCTTTCTAATAACTCTTTAACACTTATTCATGTAAATATCCGAAGTTTGCGTAAACACTGGGATGAGTTTAGGGCGGTAATTAATACCTCTACCGCGTCGATAGATGTTTTCGTTCTAACTGAAATTGGTGTGTCATCTTTGCAATGCAATCAATTTATTCTTGACGGATATAAGGAGTCATTTTACACCCGTGATCATGGTAGAGGTGGTGGGATTGCTATATACGTTAAAGATAAATGGTTACTATCGCCTCGGAGCATATCTCTTGTCCATGCAGAAACACTGGCTGTTCAAATTTCTTTATCAGGTTTTTCTTTATTTTTGTTAGCGGTTTACAGGCCTCCCTCAGAAAATGTTTCGCTCTTTCTTGCTGAACTAGATGCTGTGCTTAACCAGTTTCGTTCGGAAGGACAATTTTGCGTCGTTGGCGATTTAAATATTGATACTCTTAAACCTAATAAATCGATAGTTTGTGATTATCTGACTCTACTGTCAAAATATGGCATTGAAAATATTATCACCTTACCCACTAGGGAAGAACATTTGGTTGAAAAATTAGTAGTTTCCTGTATTGACCATATCAATATTCGTGCTCCGGATATGTCTGCAAAATCCGCCGTAATTACTCATAAACTATCCGATCATTACTTTGTTGGATGTCGTTTAGACGCTCAGGCACCCGAAGAGCAAGGAACCAGGCGCGATTGTTCGTCTATTTCAATTACGGATACGGTAAAATTCGATGCTTTGGTCGCTGCCTTTGACTGGAACGAACTCTTGATGTCCGTCGAACCTTCCAATGTTTATAAAGCTTTCGTCGAGGTTTTTCAATCCTTTTATTGTGCCGCCAAGAAAGAGGTTAATTTTAAACGCCGGTCTTATAAGCCATGGTTTAATTCTGATATTATGACAGCAATCAAAGAAAAAGATACTTTGTGGTTACGTTCCCGTCGTTCACCAAACAATTCGCAGTTAAAAGCAGAGTATCGAAGCGCTCGGAACAAAGCTAATGCAATTATACGGTCTGCCAAACGATGCTACTTTCAGCGAAGATTTTTTGAGGCAAAATCGAATCCACGTGAAACATGGAAGTTGATTAATTATTTTACAGGGCGTGGAGGAAGAGCATCGCTTTTTGACTCCCTTCAAAAACACTTCGGCACAGATCTGCAATCAGTAGTGAACGACTTTAACAAACTTTTTGCTGCGTCATCGGGCTTTGCGAGAGACAGTGATTTCAAACCGCTTGCCTCTAGCGCAAGTATTAGTGTATCGAACTCAGCGTTCCTTCCTCTTCTCACGATAGACGAATTACACTCCATTTTGTTTTCTTTAAAACGCAATAAATCTCCTGGTGTTGATACTATTCGTATTAATGATCTCTGCCGAAACTTTGGACATGTTCAGCACGTACTTCTTACCATGATAAATGAGTTCTTGGTCTCTGGCGTCATCCCAATTGAACTAAAAACCGCACTTGTGAAGCCTGTTTTCAAGGGAGGATCGCCTAACAAGCCTGAGTGCTATCGCCCTATTTCTATTTTACCTTGCATTGGGAGATTTTGGAAAAGCATTTATATCTTGTAATGTCCAGCTTCATTGAAACTTCCAACATCATGTCGCCTAACCAGTATGGTTTTGTTGCTGGAAAGGGCACTCAACCACTGCTGGAAGATTTTTCTGACCTACTACACAGTGCTTTTGATCGAAACTTATGTGCATGTGCAATTTTTCTTGATGTCGCCAAGGCCTTTGACACGGTCAGTCATAAGATGCTTCTTTTTAAACTGCAGAATTACGGTTTCCGTGGACCATTTATTGCATTGCTTAAAAATTTCTTTCTTGATCGCTCCCAAATCGTATCTATAGGAAATTTCAAAAGTGCTCGGCTGATGCTAAAAGCCGGTGTGCCCCAGGGATCGGTTTTGTCTCCATTGTTATTTAATCTTTTTGTTAATGATATCTCAACAAGGCTCACTAGTTGCAAAATTTTTCAGTATGCGGATGATACTTTACTTGTCTCTAGTCACATTAATTACCGCCAAGCTGTGCAGTTATTGCAACATGATTCTGCACGACTAATGGACTGGTTTTATGACAATTATATTACTATTAACACATCCAAAACCAGACTTGTTTGCTTTAGGAATCCACTGAAGAGTGTAGAATTGGACTCATCATTTGTGTTACACAGATCCAGCTGCCTTGATTGTACATGTAGTTCCCTGAAATATGTTGACACTGTTAAGTACTTAGGCATATTCTTTGATTCAGATTTGTCGTGGTCAACGCATTTAACCTATGTTTCCAGCAAGCTTCGCAGCGTGTGCTGCTTACTTTACAATAATAGGGTGTTTTTGCCATTTGCCGTAAGGAAATCAATTGCTAATGCTCTTGCTTATAGTATACTAAGGTATGGCATCACATTATTTGGTAACTGTGCAGAAATATGGCAAACTAAAATTGACCGCATCCTTAAGAATTTGTTAAGAAGTGTAGGTTATCATTATGATCTTGCACCAGAAGCTGACATCTTTGAGGCTCTACAACTGCCTAACTTCCATTCACTTTTTTTGCAATGTGTTGTGCTTTCTCATTTCTGGAGTAGCGAATTTAAACATCCCTTTGTGCCCCGCAGA
Source organism: Ixodes ricinus (assembly GCA_037355805.1). Taxonomy (NCBI): domain Eukaryota; kingdom Metazoa; phylum Arthropoda; class Arachnida; order Ixodida; family Ixodidae; genus Ixodes; species Ixodes ricinus. The sequence goes on from JAZHYW010007375.1 coordinate 33,896, forward strand.
GATTTACGTACCTCTGATCGCTTCATAATCCCCCGGTGTTTCACAAGATATGGTAAGCGAGAGCGCTCTTATTATGTGCCATACATTTTTAACAGACTCCCAAACCACTTTTTTGAAGCTACAAATAGGAGAAAATTGAAAAATTTATTGAACAGTATTACGCTCTAATTCATTGTTCAATTTCAATAATGTACTGTTGTGTGATATTTTGTATCTAATATGTTTGCTGCGATAGTGTGAGGTGATTATTTTTTTCTTCTCGTATAGTGCGATACATGCTTTAAATGTGTGCTCTACGGACTTCTTCTGTGCCATCTGTGACATTCCATTTGCTGGGTTCTGTCCTTCAAGCCTCTACTGGCTTCGACCGACCCGTCACCTTATAGTGTTATGAAGGTGTCTAAATAAATGAAATGAAATGAAAATGAAATTATTATTATTAAAAAGGATATAGTTAACTTACAACTGGCATTATTACTTTTCAAGGAACTTTAATATAATAGACCCTAGGACATTCCTCGGTCGACCAATAGGAGTTTGTTGGCAATGTTAGATGTATAAATTGAAAGCAACATAAAGAGGACGAGGACAGGGCACGTTACAAAGGCCAATAACTAAACATTGAGGGCTGAAATTTAAAATGAAATAGACTTTTCTTGCAGTGAGCGTAAAGTAATATTGACGATCCTTTTCTGGCACAAAGACTCAAGATATATCAAATCTAATTGTACCTAAACAGCAAACGAAACAAATGGTGACGCAAGAAGATGAAAGACGTTTAACACTCCCTGTAATGCCGAATTAGAGCGCAGCTCTCGAGGACGAGGAGGGGTGGGTAAGGAGGGGAGGGTATGTCCCTCCTCCTTATCGGCACCTCGCCGATGAGGAGAGGAGGATGAAACGGAACCGCGCAGCAACGTCAGCTTCGTGACGTCACCAGGGCCACGGATGACGACATGAAGGTGACGAGTGACGTCACGAGGGTGACGAGTGACGTCACGACGGTCCCGCGCGTTGCATTATGGGACGTTTCCGCATAATTCACCGCGCGCTTACGCCGACGCCGACGAAGACGCCGCTCAAGCCGTGAAACGGGCGCCTAAAGGCCGCGTTCACACTCTTACGACCTCTTAAATCTTGGTTCCTTACAACCTCTTAAACCAGACGACACAGTGGCGCCATCTATCGGGTTGCAGTGTAAACTTGACAATCCGGCATATTTTCTATTTCTCCCGCGCATTATCCTTTCTTTCTTGTCTCGAAAAACTTTGGAAACGTTATAAACGAGCCTTTCTCATAGGTATTACGCACATTCGACCTCAAAAATGCCGCAAAACCGTCGCTCTTGTGAAATGCAGTTCCACGATCACCGCATAGATGGCGCCAGGAATGAAATTTTAAGACGTTTTAACAGATCTGGTCTCTCTCGGTCGAAGTCGGTCGCAAGAGTGTGAACGGGCCTTTAGAGCTGCGCTCTAAAACCTGATTAGTAGTCAACCGCAACAGTGTTCAAAATTATCATTCTGCGGTCACATAAAGAATAAGTTAAGAAAGGCGACGTTTTACGACTCAAATGCAAGTTGATTAGAGATCACTCTCTTCACTGATAAAATTGTAAGTGGGCTACTGACGCACGTATATACATGAATTGCGATTCTACCACTTTGGCGGTATAGCGGCAGATGCGCGCAAACACAGCAAGATGCCTCGGCGTAAATTAAAAGTTTTTTTTCGCTTAAAATAGCTGGGAACAGATGAGCGGTGGCCTTATAGACGTCCCGTTTCGTTTTTTTATCAGAACTTGACCCAGTGTTGCGATCAGGCTGTGCATATGCCTCTGTCACTAACTTCATTTGGATGAATTAGATCAGGCGCGGCATGCTTTCAGCAGTCGGTAAATCCTGAGTTTCTAAGAGCACTCACCTGAGTTCGAGGAGCGTATGCGACAGCGCAGCTGTGCGCGAAAAAGACAATTTAAACAATATTGCCTCCTCATCTTTGCCCAAATAGCTTTAACTTTGAAGAGCGAGCGAAAGAATAAAGAAGAAGAGCATTTATATTGAGGCGGGTGTTACAGTCGACGCTGTCTTGCACTTGAGAAGAACTTCGCAGTCGACAAATGTTCTTATGCCTGGGTTATTTCCTCCACCCCGGAGACCTGACATACAGGCAACCGTTCGCGGAGGTTCACCTCTAAAAATAATCAGTTTTTCAACAGACAGAAAGCCTCGACGCGGTGCTCGCCATTGCAGCTGGCAGCGCGATGGTACAGCTGGATGGGACAAGCGAACGGCTCATTAGGGCGAATTTGCGCCACGGCGCGGCGCCACTGGTATTGCTCCAGCGCGCCCCCTGGCACAGCCGAACGGTCCCCCTTCCGAAAGTCACGTGAGCTTATTTAGTGGCTCTAGTATGAACCACTGCACAATGGCAGAACAAGTGATATCGTGGAACGTGCAAGTCACTCCATAAGATAGAAAACCTCGGAGCGCGGCCAACGCCACGAACGGATGGCCCAATCAAACAGCGTCGAAAGTGCAACGTCACAGCGCTCGTCACCTTTTACAGCGGAGCTGTTAAGGGCTAGTTTCCCCAGTATCGTGTCCGTCAGCAAGCAAATGATGACACTAAGCTCTGGACAGCTACCGCCATCTGAGTGACGGCAGCAACCAGACGAGCTTGCCGGTTGTCTGGTTGCCGCCATCCTTACCTCTCCAGCCTTCCACTCTGGCTCTGCTGACTTGCGGCCGGCCATTACTTCATTCCCACCACAGTACAGCTCCGCTGGTCTTCTGCGACGTCATCAAAAGGAAATCGAAAGACCACTTTTTTTTCTTTTTTTTGACGCGATAAAACACATTAGTCGGAGACGCGTTCCAGGCACCATAGTGATACCGCACAACGTTGAATTGGCTGGGATAGCTTGTAGTGTCCGCTGCGATCCGTTCTAATATGAAACGGAATATCGGTGGCTTCAATCAGCTTAAGATTCGGTTTGAGCTCGTTCGCGGCTATTTCATCTCTGTGTTGTATTCGCTTAATTTTATTCTAGTCATTCATATAATGCGGTGACGAAGACCATGAATTAACATAAATTAAAAAAGTGAAGCATTAATTATATTTTTGGCTGTGATCATGACCACAACACTTTCCCGCTAAAGGGAAAAAAAAACTAAGGAATAATGCACAATTCAAAAAAAAAAAAAGTGAAAGCCGTTTACAACTCCCTGTAATGCCGAATTGGAGTGCAGCTCTTGAGGAGGAGGAGGAAGGGTACTCAGGGGAGGGTATACCCCTTTTCCTGCTCCTCCTTTCCTCCCTCCTCCCCTCATTCTTCAATATCCTCCAGGGGGGGGGGGGGGTCACATGACCTCGGAGAGAGGGGTCACGTGATCTCGGGGTGGTCACGTGACCCCGGGGGGGGGCTCCGACGGCGACACCGACGGCGACGCCGCTCAAGCCGGAAACGGGCGCCTAAGAGCTGCGTTCTAAAAATAATTGGACATCTGAATTGCGAAGAACGGGTGATCACGCAGGGCTGATTTTCGCAGGCACTGAATTTTCCCTGAATTTGAAAAACCGCAGACCGCAAAGCGATTGCCGGTGAGTTGGCGATCCGGATCGCCAACTCACCGGCAATCGCGTCTCAGGCCCCAAGACGCCATAAGTAAAGGTCTCAAACATGCGGCCCACAAACATCCGCGGCTGCGAGCCCTCTTTTCCATGCCTCTTTTATAGCGACGAAATGTGCCATAAATAATAGTTTTATGTCGTCGATTCATTTCTATTGTTTTTCTTTGGTCGGAGTGTTGCTTCGCCTATTTGCTTCTCAACCCTTCCACATGTAAATCGACCGGAATACCAATATCACTGCTAGCATAAGCAAGTGTGAGCTCTTTGCTGTGTTGGAAGCACCCTCGGCTGCACAAAGCCTCGCTCTAGCAGGATCAACCGCCGTCAAAGATAAAGCTTTGAGCTCGGGCTTCGGGCTGACAGACAATACCTTTAAAATTAAAGTATTTTCTTATATTAGTACTATAGAAATCGTTAGGAAACGCATAAAACTGGCCGTGGTATAAAGAGACCTCCCCCCCCCCCTTTTTCCAAATTGCCTGTTGAGACGAGTAAACTGTGCGACAGGGCACGGACAATGTACTTGTTGTTCTATTGAGAACGCATGCCAGTACTGTGGTTTAGTTGTGTTTTTAAATCTTCTTATAACATCAGGGTATGCTGGGCCCAAATAGTAGTCGTACAGGCGGCACCAAAGCTAAAGATGGCAAGACGATGAGCTTACAAAAAGCAGGATAAAGCAACAAGGTTCCTTTGTTTGTTTATTCAACATAGTCCCCCCCCTCCCGCCCCTTCTCCGTTGGCCGTTGTCCTTCCGAGGGGTGGGCTATGTGCGCCCCACCTCCCAGTCGAGCTTGAGACCCGAGCCGTACAGATTGTACGAGGCACATTTTCCAGGCCCGATAGTCCTGAAGGTGCTTCAACATAAAGTTCGGTGACGTTTCTGAATGTGTTGAACATGGCGAACTCCCTGCTTTTTAAACACACAAGCGGACACGGGCTGCGCGAGCAGCAGGGCGTGGTTTATCGTATGCGCGCTTCTTGCTATCGTACTTTGGCGTGCTGATCACCAAATACACCGAAATCTGCACTTAGCGTAGCGATGATAAGATGCTGCCGCAGACAAGCCACAGAGAGAGAAAGAAAAACGTCAAAAATGGCGGGGAGAAAAAATGAACTCGCAAATGGTAGGCGTGAGCTTCATAGAGTGAAAAATACAATCAATGTTGAAGGCAGGATTGGAGGAAAGTGTACCTCTCCTGCCTTTTACACAGCACCAGTTTGTCGTAACTCGCCATACCATGACCCGAGCCTCAGCAGTCCATTGTGTCGTCCATAAACAAGCGAGTTTACCCAGAACAGCTCAAGCCACTCGCGCATGCGTCCCGCTTTGGGAATGGACCGGACTGATGAATGGATGAATAGGGAATGAACCCTTTTAATCGGGCGGCGGCTTGCGCCAGCTGCCTAACCGAAGCTTCGAAATTCAAACACTTTAATGTCTAAATTTCTTAGAGGGGGGGGTGGGGGGGGGGGGGCATTGATAGTAGAGGAGTCGTTGCGAATTATGGGCGTGCCTTCAGAAAAACGAGGGGGGGGGGGTGTGCACCTCCCCTAGGGGGGTGTTAGGAAATCACTGCTATTATGACCTTTTCCTAACCTTTTTGGAAGAAAAGACGACACCAAGCGGCGAGAGCTCGAAGCGCGACTGAGCGTGCGAAGCGGGGGAGGTAGCGCGCAACTCCCCTTCCAGACGCCAACTCGCAGTTCGAGCATCCGGTCAAGGCTCGAAGAGGGCCTGCGCTTGCGCAGATTTCTTTGCAAAGCAGGTGCACCATGAAGGATCCGCGCCTGTTCTGTTCCGCAGTCGGAACCACCGCATCCTTGGAGTAACACCACAAACACGAGTTGGTGTATGCTAGGCAACAGATGCGCATGAATTCCCAATTTATTTTCGAACAATTTAAAGTTCGCGGCACGTCGAATGTGCAGGGACGCCGCGGCGGCAGTGAGAGGGGCGGCTTCTTCTCGAGTGCGAAGATCTGTCCGTCGCTCTTGAAGCGATAATCCTGGATCTTCTGCCGCACGACCAGGCTCCATGCGGAGCTGCTTGCACAGGAGCGTGCAGCGTGGCCGTGAACCGCGTCTCCAGTGAACCGCTCCGACTTGTGCTCGTAGTGGTCCCGTGTCCGGTAGAATCCCACAATCAGGCAGCCTCGAGGCCGGGGAGGACGAGAAGGAACAACTTTTAGCCGGCGGCGAAGAGGACGCCGCGTCCCAAATAAACCAAGGCAAAAAACAAAATGCTCCAGGTAGCGGTTTTGGCTCGCCGATTTTCTTGAGGGTGCTGCCATTTCGGTGCTTGCTGCAGAGCGTCCCCCAATCGGCGATAGTTTCGATTCGTGCCGGGAGGTTCAGGCGATATCATCCACTTTGCTCAGTCGCGGACCGTTTTAACGTTCCTGGTGCAGGGGAAAGCGTGTCGTGCGATCTTCAGTATAAAGTTTCAGGAGATACTTTGCAACAATGATGTTAAAATCAAGCATCGCTACACAGCTTGAAAGTCGTTACCCTCAGCCAGTGTTGGGCAAAGCACATCTGACAGGCACTTCAAGCAAAGTACAAAGTAAATGAGACGTGATGAAGTTTAAGCAAAGTATGAAGTACACTGGATGCAAACATACTTGAAGTAAAGTACCATAAATGCAATGTACTCTCAAACCTTCAAAAAGTCAAGTATTTTAACACAATTTTTGATGATGCCCTTTTCATTCCTCTATACAGTTATTCATTAACTGGTATGCATTTCCAGGGGTGTTAGGGTGCATGACCTATTTTCAAGAAACAGCGGCGAATACTTGATAAAGTCAAGTGGCCACAGAGTAGTTATTTTCAGGAATGGGAGCCAAATCCAGAAGTCTCTCCTATGAATTTGGCGCTCCTTGCACTGGGATCTTTGCACCTCAAAGGGGTTACATGTACTAAGAAGAGAGCCTGACGTCGGCCCCGTAGCTTCCGGGCAACAAATCCTCCTTACATGAGGAGTGTCCACCCTTGTGCAAGAGAGCTCGGTGATAATTAAACCACAATGCGACACCCGAGATTGGGGCGCGAAAATATTAAGGAACTTTTCAAATAGAATGGAAAATGACAGAGAATGTCTCAAAACATCGTAACGTTCCCCTGTTTTTTTTTTGTTTTTTTTTTTTGCTTCGACTTGAAAGTTTATTTTTTCGCACCACAGACTTAGGTGCTACATTGTAATTAATTTTGCTCTCCTAGTATTTTTAAACCTCCTCTCCTTGCGCTGACCGGACCGAGTAGCAGCTGCCCCCAGAACAAACGGAGCGATGCATCGTCTGCTCACGTTTCTGGTGAGTAGGAGTAGTTTGCCCTCCCAGTGTATTTCTCTCGGAGCTGACAAAGCATCATTTCGTGGTACAAATTTTAACAAAACCACATTCGGTGAATGTACTGTAAGTCGGGAGTGTGCGCTTCCATGGAAAGCGGCCGAAAAATCACTTTAAGTAAAGTACAAGCACATACACAGTGAATGTACTTCATGCAAAGTCTAGGATTTACTAAACCTACTTGACGCAGTCCTTTAAGTATAATGCACTTAAAGTACTTTCCCAACACCGCTCTCAACCGTAGCTTATTGAGTGGTTTCTCTAGGGATGAACTAACCAGTTGTCGACCTGTTGCCACGTGGCCAGGCTCTCCGCCTGCGAGTGCTGTTGTGCGCGAGTACGGTCAAGCCTACCCGCCTTTGTCTCTCTGGCGGCACTCGTCGAACGCTGGTCTTAGAACGTAGAACGCCGTCTTCCGCCGTTTGACTCTCCGAAATGGAACGCGTTCGCTGACGAGTGTGCAGTGGAGACAAAGACAGCTATAGCTGTAGGTCTCGCCCCCTAATGATTCGGAACCAGAGCCTCGGCCTCAGTGATGTCCCCGCGGGCTCTGTTTCTTACAGGCCCACTCGGAACCAGCGCGCACGAGAGACGACGCAGGGTGACCCACATCCTCACAAGCCTTCCCCAGTTCGTGAAGGGCATCGGGCATGATGTGTCCAGGCATGAGTGAGCCGCAGAGCACCACCACGTCGTAATTCACCTTTGGAACACACCAATGTTTGAGAAAAGAAAATAAACAAACAAATTAACATAACACATGAATATGCCCAGCTAGACCCGTAGCTCTCATATGTTTTGAATGTGCGCCCCTGGCGAGGAAACATTGGTATATTTTGTAGGTCGCGCTTTCACGGTGCGTAACGTTTGCGTCCTCTGAAACGGTCTGTGGGCGGTGAGCCATGAGCAGGACGCCGTGTGCCGAGTGGTGCTTACCGGACGCTAGTTTGTCGCGTGGAGGGTTGCGGCGATGGAACGCCAGGGCGCCGCTTCACGTCAGCATTAAATTGTCGCGTCTCGCGGACGCTATCGGGAGGCGCTTCTTTTGGTGGTCGCGTCCTTCGTGAACGCTGCAGAGCCCCCTGGCGGCGCGAAACAGGTATATAAACATATAAGAACATATCGAATCGCATAACATACCAGACGAGCACTTTGGCGACAGTCACGTCAGCGTTTGCCCACACCGGGTTCTGGCACTGCGAGTGCGCAGAACGCAAACGCCGGAGACATCAGAGTCATTGCCCGTTGTTCTATGAGGTGGGTGTAAATCTCGCGGCCGTGCCCTGGAAATTGGCCGAGGGGGGATCCCAAGCGGCCGAGTGGATGCATCTCAGCTAGGGAGCGTGGGGCGAAAGCTATGCGCTGCAGAACCTCCTGTCATGTCCGATATCCCATCCCCCCGGCCCATTTCGATCCGGGTGAGTTTTCGTACCGGCAACGCGTCTCGTGAGTTGTGCACGTTAAATACCCTCAGGTTATAGCGGCCAGTAGTGCATCGGCATAAATTTATCACCTGCAGCTAAGGCACAAGTCCCCCAGCATCACGACCGTCTCAAACATACAAGCAACACCATTTTTTTATCGAAGTTGGAAAATTTTTGTTTTTTCTTTACTGCAGAGCACAACAAAGTTTTCATCGAATGTGTGTGCTCTCAGTGGTGGGTTTTACCCTCGACGTATTTCAGAGGCGAAACTCATGTGCACTTTCTGCGAAAAAGGAGACCAATATTCGCGACTCCAGCGAAACGGACGGCAACCTAGAGGGAACAACACCGAACTGGCCAGAACAGGCTGCCTTTTGCGATTTCTGCTCGTCTCTTGTGGCTTCCCTGACCGCATGTAGTTGTCTCGCAACTGGCGCGATGGCCACCGAGATGAAGCGAGGCGCTACCAACGCAACGCTGGTTGCGTCCCACAGCAACGTCAGGACCGGGAAAACCGTAAATCACAACGGCCCACAATAGTGGACCTTTTGCGGTAGTATACGCAATAATTCAAAACGAGCGTGCTGGTGAATATATACGAATACTTGAGTGCGATAAAAATACATCGAGGGACAGGGACGAAACCTCGATGAAAGAAGTCCTGTTTCCGCCCCCGTCCTCGATGTTTTATCCTTTCAAGTATTTGTAACAGAAATATCGGTTCGAGAGTAAATGGTTTCGGTACCCTTTCTCTCCTCTCCCTTTTGGCCGAGCAGAGAGGAAAGATGGTTTTATTGTACAATCTTCGGGGATCGAAGATAACCCAAGATGACGACAAAAAAGCGAAGTTTGGGGGAGCTCTTCGAAACCCGACTCGCCGCGTGTAGGCGGCCCCTGACAGACATGCACAAATTACTCAAAAAAGGTAGTTATGTTAATGAGTATTGACGCCAAAAGTAATTGGAGTAGAGTAGAAATTACGCATTTGTGACATAGCAATTTAGCAAATTACTACTCACTCTAACGTGCAACGAGTTACTCGGAAGTTACTTTCAGAAGTCGCTTTTTATATTTTTGTGGTAGCAAAATGAAACCGGCAGTTTTGATCCTCGTGAAAACCCCCGCGAGCCTAAAATAAAAATGGCAGTCATTTTATGGCTTGGCGTTTTTCGCTCAAAAGAGCTTTACTCACCGCACGCGAGCAATCGACTTTCAAAGTTCTCGATGGGAGAGTTTTCTCCTTTTTTCTCCCAAAGACGCAAGCCCCAGCCAAGCTAAAAGACGTTCCACCGACGCGCTTGGGGCGGCGGCGTTGAATTTCAGAAACAAGCTGTGCAGGGTCGGGAAAGTGAGTGTCAGCATCTTCGGTGTCCGGTGATGAAACATGTGAGGTTTGCCTCAACTAAAATATCTTTTATTAAAAAAAAAAAAAAAAACTCTCTTTCGTTTTTTTTTTTTTTTGCTTAGAACAAAAGTTAGATTGTATGATTGGCCCCTTTTATTTTCCACGAAGTTCGGAAAGTACGTTGAGCGAGTGCACCTGACCGTCGTAGGCTTCAGAGTCTCGCGCCACGACGATGAGGACCATACGGACGACTGTGCGTTTCGTTTGCGGTGCTAGTGGTACGCTACTGAAGAAAAAAAAATTGTTTGGCTTAACAAAAGATGAAACGTAAGTATTAGCCCCGAGAAGCGCGCGTGGCTCCTTACGGCGAACCGGGGGTCGATGTCACGGCGAGAGAGAATTTTCCCCGACTCGGCCCCGGGTCGCCCTGCGGAGGGAGCTGGGGACGACACCAGCTGTCGGCGCGCTCGTTTCTGCTCTATCCTTTTTTTGGGCGATGTTTCTCGTAGGAAGTGTAAATTCCTATATGTGGCTTTATTGAGGTATGGCCTGTAGCTGCAGGCGAAACTTCAACCAACATTTTAAGCATGGTGACATAGCAGGCAACGCATGAATCACAGCTGGTATATGAAAATAAAGAACATGGCCACAATTGTAGGAGCTTCACTATAGATTTACATCTCACACAACAAATGCTGATGGTCTGAATGAATGAGCAGTTTATGTATACCATTTTTTTCATCTCTGCTTTAAACAAGATCGCCGAAGCAGAAAAGCTGCATGCTGCTCGAGCAACATGCTAAATACAGTCCGGGCCATGAGAGAATCACAAGAAGACAGCCATGCAGGGGCAAAGTAAAGAAACAAGAACATTTATTATATACAATGCTCGCATTTGACGTTTGCCGGATTCGGATAGTATTTCAATGGACTACACGGGTGGTATCTGTGGACTTGTTTATATCAACCCTCAAGTAATGTATAACAAACGTAAGCGAAGGTGTTCAGAACGTTATTAGTCCTTTGAGCCCCAAATTGAGATTTTGCGCAAATCGAATTGTCCTGAATCTAAAATACCAGAAGTTTTTCGCTCGCAGACTGTCACCCTTCACAGGTTCCACATTTTCTGCTACTAATGCTGCATCCACCACCGGACAGACGTTCGAATCGCTCGCTTTTACTCCTGTTTTCCTCTGCTGTCAGAGAGCCACAGCTGTAGGGAGTTTGGAGGCTGAGGAAGTTCCGGGGGACCTGCAGTAGTGTCTCTTTTAATTGGAAATTAATGCCAATTCAAACCAAACGGTGTATTTTCCGAACGGGCAAGGCTGGAAGGAAGCATGTCAGGAAAAAGTATAAAGATTACAAATTACGGTACTATTGCTGTGCAAATTTTTTGGGCAGTTCAATACATATACATACGGCAAAAACTGGGGGCACTCCGGCCGTTTTTGCTGCGTTACCATACAAACTAATTTTCAGTAATTATGCATCTTCTAAGAAATATGCCGGCATAGGTGTATAAACTATATAATTATTTCACGAAGAAGCTAGATTTATGTAAGACAACCCTGTTCCACGAGCACTTCAGGCGATCATCATGACGCAGGGCCTTTTAAAACATCTGCATGAACCAGCGCATGCAGAGTGGCAGCGCAGGGTCGGGGTCGCGAGAAACTAACTTGCCGACCACCCAAAGGCCCATGATATAAATTCCACTTCTACATGCCTCTGAAAGCGGGATGTAACATCGTCCTAAATCGTGAACATGCAAGGAACAGAATTCGCAGCGTCTCGAAACACTTGCGGCACCTGCTTCACTCGACCCCTCGCAAAATCGCCTTCTGTCGTGTGGGGACGGGAATGAATTCACGTGGCGGAATCGCCTCCGCCGATAGCTTTCGGGATTTGTAACCCAATTTTAAAGCCAAAGGGACAAGCAGGTCTCAGGAAATGTAACGGAAGCACGTCGATATCGGCCTAACTCAACGTCTTGCACACCGGGTAAACGAGGTCCAGCTCCTCGAAGAGCTTGCGACACAACGCCAAACCAGGAAACCGGTGCTGGGAAGCGAGCCGATGTGAGATCGCGGAGCGGAGTCCTCCTCCTGACGTCACGGAACACCTCACCCAATCAGGGCGCGGTGAACGCAGCGACGCCTGTGCCTCGCTCTCCGGGGCTTTGACGCCGGGTCCAACGTGAGTATCTCTCAAGGGTGACTAGCAGCCCTCTCCGTCGACTACGGTATCGGAAGGACGTGAAGGAGTTACGAGAACAAGCATCGCCGCTCGTACAGTTGCAGCCGGAAGCGGTGCTCCCATGAACGGATTATCCATGTCTGCATTTGTGCGCAGGGGAGTCGGGCTTTTGCAAGGGGAGTATGTGCTGACGACGAGACGTACCACTGGAACAGGCGCCCAGCTGCGAGGTCATTCCAGTGGCGCCGACCGTGGAACCCCCAAACCTCTTGAGTCAGAACTCACTAAAGGCAGACAACATGAAAACAAACAACAACCTCGGAGTGTTAACCCCCGTCTTTCACGGTTGCAGCTGGACGCGCGGCGCATGCGTGCATTACCGGATTAGGTCAATACCCGACCAAGGCTTGTTAAGCATCTGTTTCTGCGCGTTCGTGCGCGCCGGTGTTATGTTTTGGCTGCTCGTCGCCACACGCTGGCCCAAGGACACTTGTGATGGAGTGTCTACGGCTGCCGGGTATAAGTTCGTAGGAACGGGAATGTGAGGAGAGCCCCTTAGCTCGGAAAATGTCACTTCATGTGCCGTAGCGTCTTATTTATTTCTGGGCTCAAACGTTTGTGGTGAGCAGAGTGGCACTAGATGTCGAAAGTAGTTAGTAATTTGAGTAGAAGTTGCCAGAAAAACGTAGTTGAGCCTAAGCTACTAATTGCCCAAATGAAGTTGTAATTGCAAAGTTACCAAGTTACTCAGAAAAGTGGTTAAAACCACAGTAAGCCCAGTGTTGACAGCCGAACGTCACGCCTGAGCAGCAGCATATATTTGACAGTGGTGCAGAATCCACCTTTTTCCCGAAATATGTTGTAAAAAAATACCTTTTTCTTGCGGTATTTTTGACTGGTATTTGTTGCGTGCAAAGGCAAATACATATGCGAGATTGCTCCAGAATGTCTGGAAACGCTCTGTGCGCTGCCATCTTTGTAAGGTCAAAATTCTCTGCTTGTTTGTCAATTCCGTTAGCGTTGTCCGTAACAATCGAGGCTGCGATCCCCTAGATGAGGCTCGGTATTGTCTTACGCTCTTCTTGCGCATGTACGTGCTCGTTGTCCCGCCGGCCGCCAGTTTGAAATTTGGCTTTGGGTGCCGGAAAAGGCACGGGCGCCCGGTTTTCGAAAGAGGTTTTCTGCAGCGAGAGCTTCTGGCGAGCCGAAGTTGTTTTGCCAGAACTGCACGCTCTTCGCGGCACCGGCCTTTGCCAGCGCCGAGGCTAACCGGTGAGACGGAGCATGTTCTTCGGCGCCCCACGAAGATGGCGTTAGTGCATCCCCGCGTCTCTTTCTGGGGTGCTCTTCGTCTTTTATAGGGCTGTTTTATCTTTTCTATTTATTACTGGTGGTGTTCCACTGACTCAAAAAAGGAATTCAATGACCCATCGTGCAATACTGCGGGGTAAAAGTAATCAAACTACAGGAGTAACTCTGTACGAAGAAACGTGCGTGTACCGGTGAGCGCACGCACCGTCCCGGAGAGGAATCTGGAGTTCCTGGCGACCTTCTCGAGGAAGCGCCTCTTGCAGACGCATTTCTTCTTGGCCTCGCTCATCATCTCGCTCGCTGTAGTCCAGAGCGTCCATCAGGGAATAAGCCCAGGTCTCTTGAGCTGTGCGGCAACACAGAAGGAGAAAGAAACACCAAGGGGGGTTCACGGCATTTTGCGTTTGAGCAAGGACCACGGTGCCTGCAACGCGTACCCGACTGGTGCGCACATATGGCACCCGCTTTCGCCCTAGCAACGAAAGTGGAACCCCAAGTGGCCTCACGTGAGAGAAAACAAAAAGCCGGAGCTGCCGGAAGAAACGAGTCTGGCCACCGATTGCAGTAACAGACCGCAGGCACCAACGTTACCAGATTACCTCAGTCGTAAAACTCTCGGGTGAAGGCGTGTAACCTCCTTATCCCCCTCAGTCCGCCTCCGGCAAGCACGGGAATATTCTGACTTATCCCAGTACCGCCTCGTTTGATCGTGCCGCGGGCGCTCCAATTGGATGCCGGTGACACGTCGCCATTTCGGCTCATGGCGCATACCACCACTGATCCCACATCCAGACGCCACTTGCGCGTTCTGCCTTGTCTGAGTCTGCTGTGGCGGCCGGCGACGCGCCGCCGTTTGCAAGCACGTAGCTCCTGTTGGCATACTGCTAGAGGCCGGCACTGCGCCGCCGCGATGAGCTAGGCTGGCGGCGGCGGCGCTCCGCCAGACTCTGGCTCCAGCGCGTCCCAGCAAGTGTATCCCAGCACACCAACTGAACTTTCCAGGAGTTTTGACGCCAGAGGGAGCATCGTCATTCTTGTCCAGCTCGATTGCACCTTTGCATTGATTGCATTATCGAAATTTAGATGTACAGTTTAATTAACTGCTTTTTTTATTCATATAACTCCAGCCATACTAGAACCAAAAACAGCTTCATATATATATTTTTTTAGGGAGCTAAAAAAAGTTTTGTTTTTGCGTTTTGATTTTTTTTTTTTGTAGTAAGAGAACTTTTTTTAGTTTTATTGTCTGTTCCTTTTCACGTTTTGATTGGCTTGCAGTAGGACGTTATGTAACCAACTAACGAAGTGAAAGGCAGAAAGAAAGCTCACCGGATGATTTGCTCCGAAGAGAAAATGCCTTTTACTCGTGAATTCAGTCGCAACATAAAACTTTTCTTGCTTGACGATAAAAAAAAAAAAAAAAAAAAAAAAAAAACGAAGCAAATGAACATGTGAAGCATCAAATGATAAAAAAATGGTAAACAAAGAATTCTGGGGATACCTCTGGGCACTTCTATCATAGAGTTGGAAGAATGCGAAAGCATCCCTGGCCGGATGACTGTTGCGCCGCCAGGCTGGGCAGCGTGCGGGAGTGCGAAGCTCGGCGCGGCGCATGCTGATATCACTTGTCCTCTCATCAGCATCATCGCCCTCTTCTGCGGGTAGCGACTGACGACGTTACACCCTCAAAGCGTATCGTGTTAGCGTTAGGCCCTAACTTTAGGACTAAATTATGCCTAACGTCAGGCCAGCGCATACCCGCGATCCCCCTTCCGCTGCGCCGCCTGCCGAAGTTCAGCTGGCCCATTACCAACGATGACGCCGTTGCTATGGAACCACGCATGACGCGTCGCAGCCAATGGGAATTTAGGTCGTTTCGCTCAGGGGAATATAGGTGGTGCTGCTATCGGCGAATTTATGTGCCGTTTTCGCTTAGCCAATGGGAGTTTTGGCGCCGCTTATCGCTGCTACAGACAACGATAACGCCGGCTCGCCTTCCTTGGGACAGTCAATGCGTTCGGATTGAGACTATTTTTGGGAATTATTTTTACGGAAAGAAGTCTGATCGAACTCACCATAGTAGAACTGGTCTGATTCAAATCAACTTGATTTTTTTATTCCGCCTCGTAATGCTGGTTCCCGGGCACGAGGCACTGTCCACAGCTGGTGTTAGAAGGAAACCTTCGCCCGTTCGAAACAGTGCGTTGCTCTGCTTGCTCGAAGTGCGCTCAGCCACAGCCTCAGAGAGGTTACGACTCAGCACTCCTGCCTGGACTCCCAGAAGACCGGGTTCCGCATCCGGACGTCCAGTGGCGGTGGCGTCCCTCTTGGATCTTGAGCTCCTGGTTGATGAAGTACGCCATGATGTTGGGGGCCCTGTACTTGTAGCACGCTCGCGTCCTGGAAAAAAATACGCCTTCCGTAAGCAGATAGCATAAACGTCATAAGCGTGCGTTCAGCTTTGTTGGAGCACCTGAATATATGGCTTTACTATTTATGCTTGGAGAACCTGGAAAACTTGTTTGTAAATGAAAGATGCAGACGGTTTACAGTATCTCGAAACGGAGCGATGACTCTCCTTAGTCACAAATAGCGGAAGTGGGGTGTGGTTTATTTTGCAGCTTATGATCGCTGCTTATCACTTCGTGATTGGTTCCTTCGGCGTGTTTAGTGGACAGTTTTCTGCAATCTCATTGGCTGCTGGGTGACATCGCCATCTTGCATCGCTTGGGACTGCGCTTGGGCGCTTGCCGCGGACATATCCGGTTACAACGCCTTGCCAAGTGGCTTCGTCAATCGAATTAACTTGGTGCCCCCAGCAGCATGGTGACGGCGCCCACAGACCTTGCAAACGTGTATACACGTTTGCAAAGTCAGCCTCAGGCGCGCCGTCTTGGTCATTGGGGTGCGCTTGGGCACGTCACAGTCCGATCAGAACGCATTGCTAATTCGTCATAATCGGATTACGTGTTCGTCCTAAGCGCACCTCGATGAGCAGCATGGCGGCGCCCTGAGCGCGTGCATTCGTAAACGTGCACAGTCAAGAGAAATAAGTGTACCAATCCGTCGCGGAAACAGACAGAGTTGCCAGCTGCAGCAGTGGTTCCTTGGGGACGTAGTATAGGGTGTGGATAAGCTAAGAGATGAACGTTTACCGCACATAGCTATTGGCACTCAAGCACAACGTCTCTAACTGGCTTGTTACGTTGCAACCCAATCTGTGTTCTCCCCGTTCCCACCTGGCTGCCGTCACAGACAGTCTCAACGTATGTCATGCGCTGTCGCTAGCCGCGATTCTGGTATAACGTGGCACAGAAGGGAACCTCTATACAAAGCGAGCAAGTCCCTGTACATCCTGCGCCGCAGCAGAGTACAGTGACGTCACAGCGCTGCATAAGCACGGCGTTTCCCCCTCCGGCCAAGCCCTCCGCAACGATGAAACCACTAGTGCGCTTGCGCGTCGACGGCCTTGATGTGCAGAGTTTCGAGTATCGTAGCGGGTTGCGGAGACCGTTGCGGGATGTGCGAAAGCCATCTACGAAAACTCCTATTAGGGAGTTTTTGTAGACCGCCTCTTCCCCCTCCGCCTAAGCCCTCCGCAACGAAAGACGCGCCAGTGCGCTTGCGCGTCGGACGCCTTGACTGTAGAGTTTCGGGTATCGTAGCGGGTTGCGGAGAGCGTTGCGGGACAGCGGAAACGATCTACGAGGGGACTCCCTAATATTAGGGGGGGACACGAGGGGGCTCTGCTTGCGGAAGCCACGGGGCCGACGTCATGCTCTCTCCTATACCCTGGCTAGGAAATAGCAGGAACAAGCTCCCGCGGGGCCAAAGCCTTTCTATTCTTTTTACTCAGCAGAGCGAATCGCTCCGAGAGGACGCGAGAGGAATCGAGGAGAGACTCGCGCACTTTCCGGCCTTCGCTCTGCTAAAGTGTAAGAGAGTGGCGGGCTTTGTGGGGCGAGGTCGTCCCGCCTTTCCCTAACCTGCAGCAGGGTGCAACACGTTTAATAACCTTGGGTTGCAACGAGCCAGTGCAAGTGGCGCCAAATTCAGAAGTCGGGCAGGGCTTCTGAATTCAGCGCCATCTTCGAAAGTAACTACTTTGCGGCCATTTGACTTTATCCAATATCGCCGCCGCCTAAAAAAAAAGAAGAAAAAACATTGTGAACAGGGGAGATGAAAGGAGTTCATGAAAGATTGCGTCACAAGTACTTGTACTTTACTTTGAATGCACATTGTATCGATACTAATATACTTTACATACGTTGCACCTTATGTCTTACCACTTTTACTTTGTGCCTTTACTTCAAGCACTTTTTAGATGTACTTTACCCATCGCTCATCCTAGCAATGGCCGCTTTACCCTTTTCTACAGCATTCGGAAGTCCACTGACTCTTTCAGAGCAAGGACTTGGGCTTTGATAAAGGGGAGAAGAATTACCTCGGAAGTGTACTGCTGTTTTTCTCGACAACCTACCACACACACACACGCACACAGACAATGTGTGTCCGTATTTGGAGAGCGATGAAAAATTAAAGACAAGAACAAAAAGTAATAGAAACTATAGTCAGATACCGCTTGAGCTGTCACAGACCATATAAGCGTTCATGGGGTTTAAATCTCGACACTACTTGTCAGAGAAGAGCCGGTAAAATGCTTCCCGGCACTCATCGCTGTGAAGTCGGTGGCTTCGAGTGACCATGGGAACAGCAAGAGAAGTCCGGTGGCTTAAAGCCTTAGGGAATTAGGGACTGACCATGGCGAGCTGTACTGCTGGAAAAAAGTCTCAAAGTGCGCCCTTTTTTCTTTTTTTTGGCGCACCATGATGCGGTGGGGTAGACGTAGGTGCTCCTTGCAAATAGCCCTTATGTTCACAAGCCGCCGATATTTATAGAACGCGGTGCTCTGTAGCTATCTACGATTAAAAGTATCATTACACGGAGGCTTCGCACAACCAACCCTCGTAATTGCAAGCCCAGCTGTTGTAGATGGCCTTCGGTTTCCTCAGGAGAGCGGTCGTCAACGACGAAGTCCACGATGTCTGAGCGGTCTAGGGAGCTGAGGTGGAGGGCATCTCGGCCATCTCTGCACTTGTACTTGCTAAACACAACAAAACATGCTAAAGGTTAAAAAAGAAATCCTACGTAGGATTCCACGCAAAAATCATACGTTTTCGAATGCTCTTCGGCTGTAAACAAAATTGTATGAATAAATCAATAAACTGCGTAGCAAATTAATCTTTCCCCAAAGGTGTATTTAGGTTGTATGTTAATCGCGAGTAAAATTCTGTGACTGTAAAGTTTTGCAAAAAAATATAAAAAACAAAAAAAAACTTTTTTTTTTTTAAATGTGGAGTGAGGAAAACATAAGCTAAAATTCGGGTTGGCGCTGCTACTGCACACACGACACCACAAGATACAGAAACCTGAAATATTGTTAGATATGTAGATACGCTTGAAGGGGAAACTGACAGGGCTCACCGAGGTATTTAGTCGTACGTGACATGTGAGAGCCCAGCCACCCGGAAACACAATTTGCGGCTCGAAATTCCGGTTTCTTTCCGCCCGAAAACCACCGATCGGAGAACTGACCGGTTTGAATCGCTCGCTCCTCTCTTTCCGGTGGTCACGGGCCGCTTTGGTAAGGCTTCGACGCGACCGCCAAGTATCAACTGTGCCGTTGGTCATTGAAGGCACACAGTCATTAATAAAAATAGAAAAAATATGAAACCCATTTTTGTGGCTTATAAAAAGCCGCAAATACGTTAATCGAAAAAAAAAAGTTGCACACACAACCGGAAGCATTCCAGTGCGTTCACCGCATAATTCTCAACATGACGTATTTCGCGTTTCGTGCGTGACTTCGCGTGGTGGCAGCGGACGACGGGCGCTCTGGACGTCTACTTCAGAACTGTTGTTCACGGCAGGCGGCGAGTTCTTTCTTCCTTGAAAGAGAAATTTTGAACCGATCAAAAGAATTGATATTCATCCTGCGTACGCCGGTCGCCCGACCAGCAAGCCGACGGCAACAAAGACGTCACCGAGCCAGTCGTCCCTTCTCGTGGCGCGAAGACACTCGCTCGCCCAAACGTCAAGCACGAAGTGCGTACTTCAGTTGAATACGCACGCGTACGGTTTTACTTAGCCAGTGCGAATGTGGCCACTGCGTGGTGCCGCCCGTCTTCGCCGCCGGGAGTGCATGTACTGGAGGGAAATCAGCAGCAAACTTTCCGACACACAGATCGACCGGATGCATTACTACGAACGAAAGAGTTCCGCTTCACAAACAACGGGCGCGGGTTCGATCGCCAGTGTGGGGATCAATACCATTTTTTTCAAACATTTTTTCGATGTCGTATTATTTTTTTTGGCAATTATCACCGAGAAAAAAACAATTGTTGTGGACGATACGTCGCTCGAACTAAATGGTAGGGGATTCCATTTTTGACACCTCTGTCGCACAATGCCACTTTTCAGATGCAGGCCATGTGAAGCAGCTCTTCACGCAACATCTTGGGAGCATCACTTTCGGAGCCGATCACGGGAATTCCCCACTGGCACTCACTACTAATTGCCGTTACATTCAAAGGGGCCCTGCATAATCATATTTAAGCGTCTCACCTTTTTTGCGGTTTCCACGTCTCTTGGGGTTCCGGCGTTGCCAGCGGGCGCGTAGAGAGTAACTAAACATCAGCGCGTCATATTTAAACCGGACGACGCGGAAACCACCTCCACCGACGAGGGCGACCCGCGGCACCGAAAGTGCGCAAAATGTGACGTTTTTTTGTCCTGGGCTTACTACTGGTCAAAGAGCCGCTTCAAAAGCTTTTTTCTTTTAGTCGACATACAAAATACAAGTGTCGCGAACCGTTTCAATTATGTATGAAAGTAGTTTTTGTTCAGTATTTTAGATCAGAACAGAAACAAATGCAGTTTATAAAGCACTGGTAAAAACAAGAAATGACCCGTCGACATACCCGCACGCCAGCGGCGGAAAAAGCGGCGCATATTAGAAAGGGGCTAGTGGGACGAGGCGCCGACGAACGGCGAGCGTAGAAATACACAGCAGAAAGGTCCCGGAGCGTAGAAAGGCCATCTGGCGGTATGGCAGCGCAAAGTGGCTCCCGCCCTGCTACCGATCTTTACCCCGTGCTTGCTGTCGTTTGGGGCCGCTGAAGTGCTATGCCGAAATAGTCAGTTCAATCGCGCAGCAAATGCAATGCGAGCCGCCCTGGCCGCCCTGCTTCACACAGCCCATCCAACACACGCTTTAGTGGCGCCCTCTCGAGCCGTCGACACGGGTGCGGCAGCCAGTGAGAGCTCGATGAGCTCACTATCCCTCCTCTAGTTCACGCCCTACCATGCCAGGACCCATGACGTCGAAGGAGCTCGTTTTTTGCTTGTTTTTGTGAATCCGTAATTTGCCTATAACTTTTGAAATAAAGCGAATTTAGCGAAAGGAAAAGTTTCCATTAAGTTGGTCATATACGTCCAGTGCGCTTAGGTTTGGTGCAAATTAAAAACCAGTTAAAAAGTTGTTGCAGGGCCCCTTTAAACGTACACAAAACAATTAACTCATCTCGAAGTACAGAACAGCGAGCGGAACAAACACTGCAAAGGAATCGCACGGCGACCAGATCCCGAACGCCTTTCGTCTGCTGTGCATCCGGAAGAGAAAAAAAATCGCACGGTCGGGTGTAGTGACGTAACTTCCGCCACTTATTCTCTCCTCTCCACATCTCCATGCGGTGCGTGAGCTTCGGCCTCAGTTTCGAGCAGTTGCGTTTGGCGGCTTTATTAAAAAAATACGCGACTGTGTAGCAAAATAATAATTGGGTAGCATTCCGACACCATAATAAATCGCCTGGCAAAAATTAAAACATATTTTTTTGAGGGTTGTCAGTGTCCCTTTAAAGAAGATCCAGAAGATCCGAGCGTGTCTGGTATTGGTCTGGTACGATATGCGAGTAGCGGCGTCAACCAAACAGTTTGTTTTTCTTTTTCTCCCATTGCATAGGACACACTAAGTTTGTGTCTGGTTGCATATTTCTACAGGATACCCACACTCGCGAAATTTAAGAATGATAAATTAAAAAAAAAAGGCTGAAACCCTTCTTAAAAAAAAATGAGGTGAAGTTGATTTTGGCGTAGTTTTTATTCCCGTGAATCTGCATATCACGTTCGTTTTCCCCGAAGATGTAACTCAACGCAAGAAAACACGAAAAAACCTCTGAACAGTCGTGACGTCATAGAGAGGATCTTTTCGGCCGCCAAGAGCGTACGTGTCGCTCGTGTGGTGCAGCGCGTGCAATCGCAAGCTTGCCAGGTATGCTTCTCCGCACTGGCACCTGCCGTGACGTCTCTTTCAGCCCTTTTTAAAGATAGCAAGAGTGCGCGTGCAGAGCTTTGATAGGCGCTGAAGATGCGCGAGAGCTGAGATTCCGAAAACTTCTTTTGTGACGTCGCGCTCCAGGAAGGAGGGCCTCCTCAGGGGGTACTTTGAAAATAATTTCCTGCAACCTCCTTGCAAAAAAAAAAAAAAAAGTCGATATTTAAGATTTCGGAGTGTCGAATCGGAGACAATTTAAGTGTGTTTCCTCAAACACAAAACCGCTTCAGGCTCCCTTTAAAAACATCTTTGTGAAACGTTTCCTTGCACTCAGTTCATTGGCTCATTTACACGATTCTTTTTTAACGCCCGAATAGCCCTCGAAGACACCCTGTGCAGCAAACGCCCTTCCGACAACCGCCTTCCTGGGCGCTGCCATCTTTTTGTCTCACTGGGCTGCGGAACATGTTTGAGCGCGCAGCAGCTCTCGTTGCTGAGCATCAGACGCCGCTCGTGCGTCCAGAGCCCGTGACTCGGCAATTTTCGCATGGGCGATAAGCGCTGGAAAGGCGTGTGCGCTCATCTTTGAAGCGCCACACTTAAGATAATTTCTGAGATATGCGATCGGCAAATTTGCACGCAGAAATAAAAACACAGTGAACACGTAACGGAACCCAGACAAAGACCACACGGTTCACAAATGTTTGTGTGTTTGTGTGCACCAACCTATATAAACTCATTCTCGATTCAGGAGAAACATTGAAACAAACTCGGGCTGAAATCTTACTGACTGGGCGCAGACCGGAGTGAAGCACGAGAGAAATTTGTACGCGGTGTCAGGAGGGGATGGCGAAAGCTGGGCACTTCGATATGAAACAAACATAAAAGAACAACAATGTGCACGCTGTCGAACTTGGTTTTCATATCAGAGACACTCGTAACGCGCTGTGCTCCGTTCGTCATTACGGTGAGACTAGAGCTTCTCGCCCTCTGGTACGATGTCGCCCTTGGTCGACGCAAGTGTGAAGCAGCGACGGTGCCGCATACTGAAGCGGACTGCGGAAGCCAGCGAGCTGGCGCTGAAGGCGGAACTTCTGGTCTTCAGGGTGAACAGGGTAGCATAGACCTTTCCAATGTTTACAAAACCGCAGTAGAGCGTGCGATCTTCACAGCCCCGCACGTGCGTTTTCATCGCCTCGGAGAGCGAGGCAAAGCACGCGCCATACGCACGAACACTCAAAATGGCACCGCTGCCACAAGCTCTTTTCTGCAAGGTCTATGGTGGTGGTGCTGGGCGCGTCACCGCCTAATGAGGCTCACCGGATCGGACATGTAGTACGCCTTCCCCCTGTCGTCATATACTTCGGCGAATATTGAGTTACGCGTGCTCGTGGCCAACTCATTCCCGAGACAGAAATGGTCGGGCTTTCCAACAACAACACCTGCACGTGGTCTCGGCCGCACGGATCCAGGCGAGCGGTTCTGTCGAGCATAATACAGTCACCAGCACCACGAGAACGATAGGGCGTCTCGTCTCTTTTTGATGCCCGACTTTAAGCCACGCAGTCGTTTGCCTTCCGTCGTGCTTTCGCCAGAAGAGCAAGCACGCTCGGAGCTCGCGCTGGAGGCAAGGGACAACTCCAAAAATGCGTCCCCGCCGTTGTCATTCTGTCACTGTCCATGCTTAGAGAAAGTCGTCGTGCTGCTTGAGCGGGACTTTGCGGTAGACGTCAGAACGACGCAGAGCTCTGATTGGCTCTGATTGAAAGGATAGTGGGTAGACCTCTGGCGCACCTAGCATTGAGATCTACCCACTATTTTAAATCGGCCAATCAGAGCTCGGTGTCGTTCCTGATGTCACCTGCAAATCCTGCGTACAAGAAGCGAGACGGCTTCTCCCCGTAGCATTGCCAACATGCACGACCAAAAGCGTCGCTGGGATCGGCATCTACACGATTGGCTACATGCGCTCACCATGGCGTCTTTAGTTGGACGAATTTTTGCTTTCGTTGACGGGAATAAGTAGTGCTTAGATTCCGGCTTGACGGTGTTAGTTTAAAAAAATGCGAGGACCCAGAACTTCCATCGTGCATTTTACAAGGTATATGTATAGATGGTAGCGAAGCTTCCATAGAAGCCCATAGGCGCAAAGATGGCGGCTCATGGGGCGCAGCGCCATCTGTGAGATGTGCGGCATTTTCATTAGTCATGCTCGCCTGTGACGTGCAGGAAGTGACGCCTTATTTAAAATAAACACAAACAGACGCAATTTCCTCATGATCGTGACGTCACGATTGTTTTTGGCGCGAAACTTAAATTTTCGCCGGTGGCGCGAAATTGAAATGTTTTTCATACATAGTGGAACCTGAGACTGAGGTATGCAAGGAAAACTTCGAGGACGAGAAAAGAGGACTAGACGGTGTCTAGTCCTCTTTTCTCGTCCTCGAAGTTTCCTTGCATGCCTCAGTCTCAGGTTCCACTCTGTATGATCTACACCAGCTCGCCTGCACTTTGACCATCTTTTCTGAAATGTTTTTGTTTTTAGACGTTCTACATGCCTGCGCAAGTATCGTCCTTCATACCTTGCTTCCCGCGTCATAGTCTTGTTTGTACATATCAATCACTCCCATGTAATTTTACTTTCAAAAGAACCTGTTTTTTTATCAGTTCTGGGAACCAACAATAAGTTACTATCCTTTTCTAAGCAGGGTGTCACAGCACGCCTATGATGGCATACTTATTGTCCCTATGGCTTGTTTGCCAAGAAAGACAAAACGGCATAAGCTTGGTTTACACAGTTTATTATATACAAACTTAGAACACCACCACATGACACTTAAGTATAGAGATATGGTGTTGAAAACATAGTGAAAGGAGGTTTGGACAACTCTATACACGCACTTAATGACCTTGCTTAATACTCTCAACAGGAGGCACGTTTACGCATTTATCTTGCACTGTTCACATTGAGAGCTCGTAACTAGATTTAACCATATCAACCACAAATGGAAGTGCGGGGCCATGCATGTCTTTTGCAATTGAATGTCCACATGAATTAATGCTTCAAGAGATTTAAAATTGAGACCTTTCGTTATAGTACGTGCGCTCGCCACAAACATATTGTGCTCCACAGCTTGACTGTCTATGTGAGCGCAGGTACGCAAGAAACTGCCACAAATTGACAGGAAAAAAAAGCATTAGAAAAAGGTTATGAATTTGCTCCGTTGCGAATTGTTAGCACCATACTGACTCACTGATTTACCTTTCATCGCAGTTTGATCTGCTTTTGTATACCTGTAACAACCAAACATTAATCCAGGTTTATATTTCAAGTCGTCACACTGCACAAGTGCACATTGAACCTGGAAAACATAAAATTCTCAAGTAATTTGGGTTATATTGAAAGGACACGGTAATATCAAGGAAACCATAAAAAAGTTCCAAGTCAGTAAGAATGATAAGTGAAAGTGCAACGGCAGCGTGCAACGGCAGCGTGCAACGAAGCCCGATGATTGCACGTTGGTGCCGCTGCGCTGAATAACGTTGCTCGACACATCATTAGACAGCGCAGGCCACGAAGTACTCCCTGAACCGAAGAAACGGTCAACATTTTATTGAAATAGTCAGGAAAACCTTGGGAAAATTTGGGAATTTAGAATAAGTGATTTGGTAGACACCCTGTCCAGTCATTCGAGTGGGCGACGTAGAAAAGGAGGTCTCGCAAAATATTGGCAGGTGTTCCCCCATGAGCAAAAAAATAGCTAAGTGGCTGCTTCCAAGGCGTGTGAATGCCTTTAGCCATAAACACAAGAGCTTTGTTTGCGAGGTTATGGCCTCTTGCAGTGCTACTTTCTTCGGACCCTTCAAACCTGTCCGCAGAGGGGTTGTAAGAGAGCTCTTTCGTGACGTGCATCTCGTCAAAAACAATGATACATGGCTTGTCTTCTGGTGAAAAAGAAGCTGCACGTCTTTTGACAAGTTCGAAAACTTCTGGTTAAAAACCAACCCTCAGGGGAACACGCCGAAGTCAAAGCTGTAACGACCTATAACGGATGGGAGCCTCAACAATTGCCTACAGTAACGGTAACCCTTAGGGCTGTGAAAGTACAAGCCCAAGGCAAAGGCTTTGTTCTGGCTGCACCACCACCTGCCAAACCTGCTTGCATGGCTCATCTTCAGCTGAGCTTTCACAAGGGCAGCAATGGTTGGATACACAATGCTACGTACACTTTCAACTATCTCAGTGACAGTCAGCATTTGACGCCGTCGCTGCGGTCGTTGCTGGAGTCTCTTGTTGTGCTTCCGAAGGTGTCGAAGTTTGGCCCTCAACACGTCCATCTTCCCCTTGCCCTCGGTACTGGTGGCACAGGACCATGCAAGGGGAAAGCAAAAGCAATTATGAAACGCTTTGAGAAACAATGAAAGGAGAAATGCACCTCCACTGTAGAAAATGTGGAAGTACAAGTAAGCTTTGTGCATCATCACAGATACCTACGTTGGTGAGAAACTGCAGAAGTCGAAGTCACCGAAGCATCATATTCAGTAGGGGAAGGTTCGGGCGCCCACACGTTGTTTTCTCGAGAAGGAAGACCATGTCCATCCATCACGTAGGTGTGATCCACTACAAAAAACAAAACACAGGAAACAAATAGACAGAGTGGTCGCAAAAAGCTGAACCAGCTATAGCCGGTCAAGTACTATGCGACAAAGTAATCTTCAAAGACTGTCCTAAGCAATGCACATCATCAAAACTTACCATGAACTCTGGTTGGAGGGCTAGTCTTCGCGCTACAGGTCCGGGCCGTGCGAATGCTCCCCACATCTGCAAAGCAATGACGCAAATAAAAAATCTGTCAAAAATATCAGTCATTGCATTGTCTCAGGATGTTCCTGCGACATGGATGCCAAGCTAGATTAAAAGCGTGGTCATACATGTTTTCCACGTTTCTAAAGAAAACACAAGTACTGGGAACACACTCTATCATAGAAAGGATGGCTACTACGCGACAGTTCGAAATATATAAGAAACATGGCCTGCAACACTTCTCTGCCAGTATGCAATTGCCTTTACCTTGTTCCGTAGTCGGGTGCGTTTGACACCCTGATGATGTGGGCGCACCGATGCAACTGCTGCTGGCTGTGAGGGCTCGCCCTCGCTGAGGAATTGGCCAGGGCTGTTGCTCTGGACGACATCTCCGGCACCTATGCAAAGTTCATTTGCAAAGTTAAGCACACATGTTATGTACACTAAAACAGTTCCTTGTATCTGCATGTGAAATACCTTCCGAATAAGCTTATATTCTCAGTAATAATGAAAACAAGATTTCGTGCTAACCTTCAGTGGTCAAATATGCTGGTATTGCACCACGACAGAGCCTTCCTGGATAAAGAAACGCAGACGGCTTGAAGTGCCTGGAGCATACCGCCCGTTCACGCAGCTGCTGTGCTGTCTTGTTCTGTAGGCTTGTGTTCCGGCAGACGTGAACCCAGACCCTCCGCCTGAATGAGAAGCAGTGTATTATTTTACATACCCTTGGCTAAACTGAGCAGGCCGAAACGCGTTAGTGTACATTTAAGAAATAAACAAGATCTAACAATAATGTTAGCAATAAACTGGTGACATCCTCGTACCTGGTCTCCCGTCTGGGTCCAGCAAACGCCATGAGCGCGGAGCACACTTCTGTGCCCTTGAGGTTAGATAGGTTCACAACGCAGACGATTACATTACGAGATTCTTGAGCACATGCACAGCAAGTAGACCAGATAGTCGCCAGCATGTTAGAATGACGACACCAACCACGTTTCAAGCAGTACGGATGTTTTAGTGTTATTCACACCATAATATGAAAGTTGGTTAAAACTGAAATGTTCAGTCATTGTTTCTTATAAGGTTTTTGTGGTCACGCAGCCGTTCAGCAGAGGCCACGCAAATCTGCCGCTAATATCTGAGATTAGTTTCGTTTCGCGCCGATTGGAACGAAGACTGGGCCCCCAAAACGCTCGATCAACGGGTGCCTATTACTAAATGATCATGCATGAGGGCCCATAGAAGAGGTCAAGAGCTTACCAGACATCACCGGACAATGGACATCGCACATAGTTGCAGCGGACACAGCTGATACAAGTTTCACCTTGCAGAGTCCACAGGAAAACGATGAAGGGTGATGCCAGTGGTGCGGTCATCACTTGGGCATCGCGCTACCGAGCAGCGTCCCTTTACATGCGGCAGGCTCATCGTCCCGACGAACGGAGCCGTGAACGCGCCCGGCGGGCCCTCGACGACAAAACCCGCAGAACGGCGCGATAGGCTTTAACCAGTACAAACCGTTCTGCACTCGGATACGTGGGAAAACTTAAGACCACGAATTCTTTAAACGATTGCAAACTGAAAGTTTGACGGAAGCTACAGAAATGCAGGCACACTGGCAAACGCACACAATGCAAACATGAGGCGTTTTCAGGACTGCGAACTTCGGCCGACGGCGTAAACACCCGTAATAGCGACGTTGTAGAGGTCGCAACAAGTGTGTACTTATAACACATATTAAACACTAACTAAAGAATTCACCCAACTGAACATGCTTAAACTAAGTTATTATAAATAGATATTACTTTGATTTAAAATAAACTTAATTAAACACCGAAAATGTGTCTTTAATATTTTATCAGCTTAGTGTTTTGCCGCGCAAAACACAGTCGCGCTGCGGTAGCGCGGCCTCCAGGGTGATGACGCTGACGATTGGTTTTGGGCCACATTTTTGCTCTACTTATCGCGACCCATATGAATGGACCTGCATTTTACGGCACACCTATCGAACTTGACATTCTGCAACTGTCGATAGTCATGAAAGGGGAAGGTAAACAGCGTAGACAGACGAGGGACAAAGAGAAGAGGTAGGCCCAGATCAACGGCGTCGACCAGCAACTGACAGCGCTTATTGAAGTGCAGACAGTGAAACGACAGGCTGTACCACAGAAGAAATACACATCGGGGACAGCCCGTCACAATGATCCATCACACGTTTGTGTCTGTTATCTCTGCGCACACAGTTCAAGACGAATTTACTTTCGTCACTCCGCGCAGTGTTAGTGACGGTAAGCACCGACAATTCTCCTCCTCCTTTCACTGACAGGTGGGCTATGCCTCATCACTCTTCCCCTCACGGCATCTTTGGCGGTCAGGACAAGCAATTGCGGATGAATCATGGAGCGCGGCTAATTGCCGCACTCGGCCACAACGAATACGAGGTGGCCAGAGGGGGAGGAACGAGCGAGTGAAATGCTCCTCGCCCCAACATTTGCGTATTCTCCCGTCTGGGTTCTGTGGATTCCGCCGCACGAGAGCGGAATCTCCGCGCCACCGTAAGCTGTCCCGACTGCGCACCTCTGTCAATAGAGTCGGTCCACCTCGAGTGGCCTGTGATGTCAACCACCGCACCCATTATGTCACGTGTGTGCCACGGGGTGGTCTACCAGATTCCGCTCTCGTGCGGCAGAGCTCACATAGGGACAGACGGGGAGGTGGCCATACATGTTAGGGCGAGGGAACATTCCCTTTCCCTCGTTCCTCCCCCTCTGGCCACCTCGCAACCATTGTAGCCGGTGCGGCTGTGAGCCACGCTTCCATGACATCGCTACCCCAGCCCGCCACAGAAACAAAAACCGTGAGAGGAAATCGATGAGGCATTTTTTATATCAGTGAAAGGAGAGGAAGAGTGTGTCAGTGCCCCGTCCTTAGCATCTGAGGGTGAAGTGATGGTTAGAACTCATCTTGAACCGTGAGCAAGTTCGGTGCGGTAGACAGATAAGCGTGTGAGTGGATCGACTGTGACGGGCCTTTTTATGTGTTTTTCTTCCTGCTTGCTTCGGTGTCCTGTGCACCAATAAATCCTTCAGTTGCTAGTCAGGCGCCAGTGTCTGTCGTTACCTCTTCTCTGTCCCTCGTTCATTTTTGCGTCTGTTTCCTTTCATGATGTGTATAACCAACTCACCCAACTTCATGCGTTGTCGATAGGTGTGCGAGGGTCACGACTCGTGACGTCACGGAAAGAGAAATTCTGGGTCCTGATGTCGTGGAAAGAACCACAGACGGTGCCAACGAAACGTCTCGCTGCACATCGATAGTTTAGCCCAACACGTTGCGGTACAAAACACTTCGTACAAAATGGCGGTAGCACAAGAACACGCCTTTTCGTGTAAGGCTCAACAAAATATTAACCACCGATAGAAATTCTCACCATCTGCGTTAGCGTCCCTATTTCGAACTCTTTTTTGTTGACGCTTCGCCCATTGAAAAGCATCGGCGTAAGAACCCAACTATACGCAATTGATCTCGCAAACCCTAAGTCTCCTTTGTATTAATAAAGATCGTCTGCCATGCTCACCGTCACCAGTGACAACGAAGCGTCTCTTTATAAACGATCGCACGAACGTAGCGTCCGAACGGCAGACGCCATCTTCCGAATACTGTTTGTATGAAGTGAACATGGCAACGCTAGGCAAGAAAAGCGCGCCGTTGGTGAGGTCGACGCTGAGAGCGTAGCGGTCGCCCGACACCTGTGGCGGTTCCGACGGGTCTCGGTGAACGCTCGGGCCTGACGTTGCGCTCGAGTGTCCGTCTATTCACATTCGGTGACCCCAGCAGACGGACTTCATCGTGTGTGGTAGGAGATTGTGGTGCGGTGAGGTCAGGTGCCTACTCTGGGTTTTTTCGGCGCGCTTATCGACGGGCGGAAGGTGAATAAAATGTTGGAAATAACGCGAAGAGCGAGAGGTCTGCTCCTTGCGCAGGGCAGGGTGACGCCAGAACAACGCAGTGTTCTGATTGGCCTTGATTGAAGCGATAGTGGCAGACCCTGCGCTAAGCGCCTGATGCGTCTATGCACAATTTTTGTTTCATTCAGCCAATAAGAGCTCGGCGTTCTGACATCACCGCAACCTATGTGGAAGAGGCAGACGAACTTGTGCTCCGCATTAAAGGTTAACTCCGTCCAAACTCAACCAATAAATTACTATATTCCGGAGATCAAACGGAGTACTGCCAAAACGTTATGTTAATAAGAACCGCGATCCACTTTAAAGCTTATATTGCACAGCGCTACCATCAGCTTCTCAGCGGGCATTCAACGGGGTTGCTGCTTGCCGCTAAACCCTGTGCCATGTCATGTTCGTACTACGGCTTAAAGGGGGTAGTGTGAACGAACGAAACCGGAGAAGCGCGGCACAGGCTTGAAGATGGCCGCGGTGGCGCTGTCGCTGTGTCACCTGTCGTTCCGGCTATGGCCCGTCTTAGCCGCTTGTTGTTTGGCTCCGGCCAGCTCCGGCCGATTCGCAGTTGTTGCTGGCACTGTCGTTCCTGCATTTCACGTTTTTCTATTCACCTACGAACACAAAGTATGTCGTTGAAGTTCACTGAAACAAATAACGTTTGAGGTATTTAGTTCTGGGGCGCGTTGGGGTGCCTCTCTGCCGGCCGATGGAGGCACCCTAACGGAGCTGCGGATGGAACCGCCACCTACACCGTCTTCCAAGCGAGCGGCCGTTGCCCGATGTAAGGTGAGGCAGCGGTAACTACACTGACCCACTTTAAGCCACTGTATTCGTACTCAAGGAGGTATATTGTTCATGCGCTACATCTTTAGCCATGTTTTTCGCTGCGGTTGTCAGCTGTCCCAGTGGACAATTTCTGCTCATGTTATGCTTCTAGTGGCCGTACGGAAAGTGCCCTCAGCGACGCGGCACACGAAGATTATTCACGCTCTGCAGTGCTCGCTCAAGGCGCGTCGTGGTGCCGAAAGTGGCTTTCACCTGCTGCATAGTTTAGTCTGTTCTGCTCAGCCGAGCTTACGATTAGCATCCGGGGCCACAACGCCTGCAACGTTCATTGCACGCCACCAAGATTGTAGTTCTTTTCATAAGATAAATGGGGCTTGTTATGAGATTGCGCTGTAACCAGCGTTAATCGTACGAATCTGCTGGCAGGCAATTTTATGTAAATAGGTATCTGTATATGCTTACAATGTTTGATATCTACGAAGCGCAGTAAAAAAGCCGTAACATCCTA
The DNA here is from genome assembly GCA_037355805.1 of Ixodes ricinus. Classification (NCBI taxonomy): domain Eukaryota; kingdom Metazoa; phylum Arthropoda; class Arachnida; order Ixodida; family Ixodidae; genus Ixodes; species Ixodes ricinus. Next base: position 65,550 of record JAZHYW010007375.1, read on the forward strand.
CATGACTAATCGAACTGTTTTCGCGACTAGGCTTTACGTTTTGCCGGCAGTACCGCGGTACGAACTTTGTGTCACACGATGGATATACAGCTGATCACAAGAATTGCCATTATGCTCGAGCCAGTGGTTTTGTTTTCACCGTAGAGCCCTGAAACAAAAACTTCGGTGATACGATATCTACAAAATTACACAAGCATCGAGAAAACAATGGCAACTTCGTAATTTAGGGACACTTCCTTCACTAAAGACTGTCGATGTACCAGAGTTACCCTTTAACGTAGTCGGGTGATTTTCTGCCATGCTAAATAATTTGACAAACTTTATATGTAAAATATGTATTTTTTTTTCTTTGGCTGGTTGGGCATTTTTAGCTACGTGTTACCAATTAATCACCGTACAGTTTGCGCACAACAGGCTCCACTCTAGGAGATGAAAAAGCCTGTCTTCATTTTCTCTTTCCCCGGAGCCCATACATTTACTGTCATCTAGGGCTTTCAAATGGAGGACTATACATCAATTTCGTAGCTTGTGCTCACGCACACCGGCGGCTGGCTGCCTGTGAAAAGATCGCATGCCACTCATTATGGACACTGAAATGTTTGGTTCAGCATCCTTTAAACCAACACCGTCAAAGTTTACATTCTGACATTAATCTTTTTCTGTTGCAAGCTGAATTCATCATACTGGAGGATGTACAACGAGTCGCTGTGGTGGGCTATTCGTGGAAGGCTGATCGCAACGACGTTTTTGTGGCGCACGTCTCCAGTAGCTGAGCGCGTAGTCACTCAGCGTGTGTTGACAGCGAGCTTCCACAGTGCTTTGAAACGCCCATTCCGCACCATCAAGATTGCCGGGTGTTGGGAACCCAGCAGTGAGCTCGTTCTGAGCATGCTCAGTGAAGAATGCTGTACAGTTATGGTGTCCTGAATCGCAGCTCTCCATTTCTAAATGAAAACCTGAAAATAAGGTTGACAATACACCATTTTATGCCCTGGGGAATATTAGAGGTCATGACCCTTTCAAACTCGTTGTACGACCTGTCGGACATTATTCTTACATACATCTGTTCTGACAGATACAGATAGCGAGTGGGATTTAAAAAGAAAGAGAAAGCATGTTTAATATATTTTTTAACACCATGGATGAAAGCGAAAACGGCATTTAGCGAAAATTATTTAAAGCCGCTTTTTTAGAGTTCGAGAAATGGCCACAACGGAATTCACAAAGTTTTCGAGCATCGCACTCTAGGAGGGCTGTCCACACTAAACACGACTCCTGTTGTGCTAGGAAAAAAATGTACTGCGCACCATAGGCGAGTATAAGGCGGATTAGAGACAGCTGTCTACTGGAGGCTTGCGCTTCAGAAGCGCATGACGATAGATGCGCAGTCACTCCACCCAATTCGAACGGGAAGAACATCGAGGCTGCGCCGCATCTAGCCGTTTCTACGCACGCGAGTTTGTCCTGCGTCAACAAGGAGGATAGAAGGGTAGAGAGGGCATGACGTCAGCAGCGTAGCTCGCGTCAAGCTATGTCCTTGACGCCTCGCCCTCTTTCTCATTTCCTCCTACTCTCCTCACTTATCAGCCCAACATGACCACATCACTGTGACCGTAGCTAGCCTTCGTCTAGCCTTCGATCTGATAAACCTACCGGACGGAGCGCTAAGCCTGCAAGGAATAATCCTACAATCAACCATCCATCTCGCAAGTGACTTGTCACGCACACACACTCGCCAGAGAGATCTGTGGTCACGTTGGCCACAGTATCGTTTTTAAACGTTTTATGACTAGGCTTTACCAATATTGCAACGTGCCCCTCCACATACTTTTAACCTCCTTGGCGTCAAGACCATTTGAATCTTGCGGGGTCAGATTTATCCCTTCGTAAATTATTTGGATCTGTAGATAAATGGTGCTCGTACTGGGAGACAAGAAAGTAATTCAGAAAAAAAAAAACAAGACGAAGAGCGCGAAATAACGTGACGCCGACGTACGGTGAAGAAAAAAAAAGAACAGAAATATTCAGCATTTTCACACCACACATTTTGTGACGTCCACGTCGACTCCACCCTCGTTTAAACCTCCTTACGCGAGCCGTTGGCGCTAAAAACGGACCAGGTGACGCGAAGAGGCCAATGAGCGCTGTGGTTGCGTGAGCAAAAAGGGAGGGGGGGGTGAGGAAAGGGAAGGGGGAGGGCAGAATTTTATGCGTTGTGCACGGGCGCTTTGGAGTGCAAGTAAAATATTAAAACGCGTCTATTGTAACTGACAGGATGAGACCGACGCGGGCTCCTCCTTCAACGGGCAGGTCGGCGCCTCCTGGGAGTCTGAGCTGCACCCGAAGTCAAAGCACATCAAACGGTAACAATAACGTGCTGGAGGACGGGTGTCCGAAAGAGACGACTTTCTGTTCTAATCCTGTCCGGTGACAGGAGAGAAGAAACGAATCACTCACTTTGTTTCAGGAAGACGAAGTCAATCAGTTCAGCCGAATGGTGCGGATGCGGAGAAACTGTGCCCTGACTGGCGTCGAAGAGGTGATCGCTGCTGAGCCTTGGTTCGGAGACCAGGAAGCACACTCGCCCGAGTGCTGTGGAGCTCTGGCTGCCTGGGGACCTTCTGGTGCGCCTTCGCTTCGGGGCAACTGAAGGCGGATGCGTGCGGGGGACTAGGTTGGCTGGGACCGGCTGGGACCGACTGTCCGTGCAACGGTGGTGAGACTTGAAGGGCGAGTGCTGTTTGAGGGGCTGGCTGTTAGGGGCTGGTTGTTCAGGGATCGCCTCCGGCTGAGACCTGGCAAATAAATTTTTTTTTTTAAACCGCATTTTTTTTTTTTTTAGGAACAAGCGGGGTTTAGAGGGGAATTGAAGCGTGTTTTGTATTTGAGGAAAGAAACTTAAATTGTATTCATTTTGCCTCTAAAATCAGAAATATATATTTCTTTATTTGGTGCACGGAGGCTGCAGAGAAATATTTTTTAAAGCATCGCCGAAGCCCTCCTCCCTGAGCGAGACGTCGTATATCGTGTGGGTCCCTAAACCTGTCAAACACAAAGTTGGAGCGCGAAAGTTCGGGGCACACGCCGATTGGATGCCGACGACAAAACGCAAAGTCATCGTCGTGATAGTCAAAGCGTGCGCTCCGGTGAACTTCTGGCCCCAACTTGGTGGTGTTTGACGAGCTTCGGATACTCCAGGAATTTCGAAATCTCCGCCTTCAAGCTGCCTTCATGCGCTTTCAAAGCCATGCACGCGCACCCTTGCTTTTTCGAAACAGGTAAGAAAAAGACGTCACGACCGGTGCTGCAGTGCGGGTAAATATTAGCGGCGAGATGTTTTGGTGGCGCCCTCCTATGGTTTCCTCTCGTGACGTCATTACCTTACGAACAACAAGTTCAACGGTCTTTATGATTAGCATGGTGGACGCTTGAGATCATTGCGCTCTGAAACCAACGCTGCCAACACCGTCAAAATTGAAGTTCTTCCATTACTCTTATTTCTGTCGACGAGAAAACCTTTGCTGACGTCATAGTCAGCGTTCGGCCAATCGTGGAAGGCCGACCACGGCGACGGTTTTGATCGCGCACGTCGCCAATAGGCCACTCGGTTATAGCTACCCGGGCATCAAGGAGAATGCCAGGGATCGGTGTTCCGCGCGCCACACGCGAACGCTCTTTCCCCGTATAAAAGATTCGGGAAGCAAACAACCAAAATAAAGCGTTGATGAACGGGCGTGCAAAAATACAATTTGTTTCAGGTATTTGATGCTTTCGAAAAGTTACTACCGCGCGATGGCCAGCACGTGCGGCGCGTGGAACACCAATCCTCTGCATTCTCCCTTGATGCTCGGGTACCATAGCAAATGGCCTATACCTAAAGCCCCTCTATCCTGGGAAAAGTGGCGCCATTCATTGTCGTGGAAATGCTCGAGACACGCACCGCGCGCAATCTCGTGAGAGGAACTTGCGTTCCGAAATGTAGCCTTTGTGCTTCGCTGTGCCGCCACAATTCTTCCCGAGCGACTGCACGTTGCACGTGCCTCTGTGCATCGACGCACCTTGCAGCTACTTTTAAAATATAGCGGGGCTTTAAATATGCCATTTGCAAGCGTGCAACAGACCGATCTCACTAGGCCCGTCTGACCACGCCACCGCTGCCGCAATGCATCCAGGGAGCTTTAGTTTTTCTGCACGTGCGACAACCTCTGCCGAGCGCTCTGCGCGTGTGGAGCACGAGAAGGCGGTGTCTCGCATGCACAGGCGTCTGCCCCTGTGAACTAAAGTTATGGCGGCGACACGCATGCGCCGAACGCTTAGTGAGATCGGGTCTATTGCACGCGCTGCCCAAACGAGCGACACGCGCTTAGCGGTCGAAAGATCCCTATACTTCGTTTAACCTTCAGGATGTACCGCGGTGAAAGGCGAAGCGCGAGCGCCTTTGCCCTGACGCACATCTCGGCGGCACAAGCTCTCGTGACTGAAGAGCGGCTGCCAACGCTATGAGCTCGCGCTTCAGCCTTCTGCTTGCGGTACAACATAAGGTAAAACGTAGCGCATAGTATGATGTAACGACTGGTCGGATGCTTTCTCGTGTTTTCTCGCGTTTAGTCACACCTTCGAGGAAAACAAACGTGATATTCAGATTCCCGGGATAAAAATACTCCATAATTCACCTCTAACTCGTTTTCTTTTTTTTTTCTTTTTAAGAGCCCATTCATCTTTTTTTTAAAGGCTGAAGGCTTATTCACACAGTTGAGATTAAGCGCCTTTGAGTCCGTTGCGAGGACGAATCACCGGGACACACATATATTCTGACCGCGTGCCAATAAGGTTTGTATTGATAGCCATGCTTCAGAGGACACACTGTCCCGGGTGTTGTCTTCTGTAATCCTCCCGATCTATTTTTTGTTTGTTCTTTCCAATCTACTGTAATCAACATTATGTAATGTTCCTTTCATCTTTCTAACAATGGAGCAGTTCTGCTCTGGACACTGGCCTGGGCGGGTCGTTACTCTGCCCCAGTTTTGTCAAGGTCCCTATCACTCGGCTGCCCATTGCCACGGGACACCAGCACCGGTAACTCTCTGCCGCAACGCAGTCAAACGTCAGTTCAAATGCAACTGTGTGAAATGGCCTCAACATACACATTCAGCCTTCTTCAAGGCAGAATGCTTATTGAGCTTGTCAGTTTGGGAAAACAGAAGACCCAGACCCTATGGCGCAACACCTTCTTAAATTTATGATTTCCCCCAGTCTAGATGGAAAGAAACGGAGGAAAAAACAATGAAGATAGTGATAAGGCTTTCTTTTCTTCCTTCACAACCCACGCAGTTTGGAGAGAGGAGGACTCTAGAGGACTGTCTGCCTTGTAGAAGACCGGGAACGTATGTACTTTTAAACTCTGTGGCAGACAAGAGTAGAAATGCAGCACAGAGACATGTTCCCATAAATGTGTATGGGCAGTATTGCCTACAGGCGTCGGCGAGTGAGGCGTGCGTGGCCGAGTCGTTACCGCGCTTGACTTTCGTGCGGAGGCCCAGGGTTCATTTCCTGGGAGTTACGCGTCTTTTAATTATTCTTTCAGTTTAATGTTGTGGTAAATTCGAGAACCCTGTTCCTTGTTCGAGGTCCGAATGTTTTACGCGCCGAACCTTCTGCTCCGATTGTTCCAGAAGCCAGCGCGTGTACTGAGGGGCTCCGCGGGGCGAACCGCGGTCAGTCTCGCCCCAGCGTTCGATCCTGCTGTTACGCCGACTTCGAAGCCCGCGACGCTCTATTGTTCTCTTCTGTTTCCTTTGTTTTGGGCACAAGTTTGCCCTATATTAAACGTTTAGTTGGTTTCAGTTTTCGTCGCCTCATCAATTGTCATTCTTGACAGTATGACCAACCCTTGTCTCCAGACGTGCTTGACCGTAAAATACGTGACACTTCTACCAGTGTGTGTGCTTTCTTCGTGCATTGCACATATTTCATCAAATATTCAGAAACTTTGGCCAGACATTAGTCAGCAACCCGCTTTTAATTAAACATGACACATAAAATAACTATCTTGGTTTTAGGCTGAACGCAGTCGTGCGTACATTGATTCTGTGCGATGTCCCCAGCGTAAGCTTTAATTTATGCAGCCACTGTGGACGGCGCCTTACTATTCAATGCACAGGTTTCGCCGCTATGTGAACCGCACTGAGAGCGTGTGATGAAATAGATTTCCATTTTATTATTGCAGTACTCTGTAACTGGGAGGGTTTAACGTTTGACGTATAGATGCGGCAGACTCACTTGCAGCATTTTTGGAAACACGGTGCAAAGCACCCTGATTATGTCTCGACTTGCCTGTTTTCCTGAGTGCCCGTGAGGTAGTCCTTCTGAGGCTGAAATCCGCCGCTTTGCTCGTCTGGCTTCGAGTCGGCGGGTTGCATTAGGAGGGACACATCCTGAACGAGTGCCCAGCCGTTTGTGCCCCACGCCGCAGCCACCTCCAGATGGATCACGTGACAACTCCTGCGCACCACGACGTCAGAGCGTCGCGTTTGTTTATTTGGCATAAATAAAGGATGCTAGGGTTTTGCATGCTAAGCCAACGAAGGACATCTCGCACGCCTCAGCGAGAGACTTGGGAAATAATTTCGATCACCTGGGGATTTTCTGACGCGCAACGGGAAGTTCAGTCGCGCGGCCTCTTCTCCGCAGTTGAGGCTGGTTCTCAGACTTGCGTCTGCTTACGACCGTCGAGACTAAAACCGGGTTTTAAGCCTTGCTGTGACTGCTTACGGCCAGTGCGGACTGTCGTAAGCACTCACAAAAGATGTAAAAACTGGTTTTGAACCTCACTGGTAGTAAGCAGACGCAAAGGAGTGAACCAGCGTTTTGCCTCCGTTGAATTGCGGGACCCTTCAGCCGTGTCACGCTTTTTTGTGTGTAATTTGTTCTTGAACGTTTTCACCGGCTTACGCCGCAACTTGATTAACTACATAAGATAATGAAATGTCATCAGCTCACACCCTGCGTTTGTTCGTCAGGAATTCTGTCATCTCCACGACAACCGTTGCGGATCGTGCTAGGAGAAGATATCCGGGGAATTCGATAACAATGGAACTACGTCCAAGCATCGTGCACAAATGCTTTGGTGCACCATGCTTGGGCATAGTTCAAGCATTCGTGGTACCTCTTACGATAACTGCTTGGCGCAGCTCACGAGCTATGCGCAAAAAGGTTGTCAAGTCTCATCTTAAACGAGTCCACATTATTGAGGGACCTCTCTCAGCAGGTAAATCTTTAAAAAAAATATTATATGGTGTTTGATTTACCTAAATAAGTTATTGGATACCTTCGACGTCCTCGTCCACAACGCGTCTGCCAACTAAACCAAATGTTTTCTTAAGGAAGTGTACGCGTTGCTGCACACTTCGTCTCATCCTCCGATAGACAGCAGTCAAAGGAACGGGCCGCCTGGTCGCATCACGAGCCGTTTAGAAACAACGTGGTATATTTCTACGCTGTGCGTATATCAGTGCGTTGGATTTCCGAACACCTGTATGTAATTCGGAGCAGTATACCACGTGGCTTTTAGCTAACTTGTGATTGGACCTGGCTGCCCGTCGCTTTGTCCATCGACTGTATAGTTTATTGTAGGGTGTATTTTGGCGCTCTTTCTGTCATTCACACACACTGCAGACCTGTCAACATCGGTTCATTTGACTATACTCCTTTTCACGCCAAGCTTGGCCGCAGCTGACGCTACCATCCGATGGTGCCAATCAAGCGCCGCCAAAAGTGCATTGTCATGGCGGTCGTCATATTTGCGCGCTTCATCACCGGCTAATTACCAATCGCGCACAGGACACTTCGCGGCTTTCAGAGCCGACAACCGCATTAAGTATCGATCGACGCGGGTCATTTTCGGCACTCCGCCAAAACATTCCAAATTGACGTCACGCCGCGCATCACGTGGTCACCTGTTACCTGGCGTCGGCTGAAACCATGACGTGACTTTGTCATGTCAGTAGACACGTTGCAAAGTAACGCCACGGGACTTCATGACGTCAGGCGACACCGTGAGTCACGTGATGTCATGACGTCAAGTGACGCAGTTACGTCACGTGCCAATACGTCGTCAGGTGACACCATGAAGGCACGTAGAACCATAAACATGAGACTGCTGATAACGGAAACAATAAAAAACAAAGCGTTTTCGCTAATCATGTCAGTAAAGGTTCTCGGGCGATAAAACGAATAAAGCTAGGTTAAGGTGGCGAAACCACGGGCGTGAAATTAGGTAGAGCTGCACGCTTGAAACTTGAGTGCGCGACAATTGAGAGTGTTCTTCAGTGACCACAAGGTGGTGTTTGTTCGTGTCCGAGAACACTGCATAAAAGACGTTCAGGCAGACACACCAACACGTGCAGTTTCGTCCTTTCCTGGATTTCAAACTCAGGCGCGCGATTTTCGAAGTGTGCTTCGATTACCACGAGGCAGTCCTAGTTTGTGTCCAATAAAATTGTTTAACGGGTTCACGAAAAACTTTCTATACTTAATACACGTCCCCACTGGTTTCAAAACGCTATGGAATTTACATCCGGTGTATTACTCGGTTGAATAGGAAACACCCATGCGGACTCTATATGGTGCGCGCTCGCAACTTTACCGTTCATTCACTCCATCCGCTCCGAAATGACACCTTAGCGGCACCGACGTCACACCTCAGCTGTAGCAGTGTTTCACTTTACGGTTGCGTAATGTTTGTTTTGTTTTTCTGTGCATGGTTGGTTTAAACGGTGATCGTAAGCCAACAAAGACGACGATCGCCCCACCAACGCTACGAGTCAATAGGGCCAATCAATTCTGCCCCAAAAGCGCAAGGTCACGACGTCTTTGTACATTTCTATGCCTCTGTTACCTCCAACAAATCCAATCGAGCGCAAAAAAAAAATACAACTCGCGGAATTCGCTTTTTTTTTTTTTTTTGCTTACATGGTTGGGTGGCCAGTATAGCTTCTGACCCTGCTAGTATAGTTTTAAGATAAAACGTAGTATAATAGACCTTTCCAAAAATCGCACTCTGCGCGCCGCCATATCTGCTGGACCTGTGTGGAACGTCTTCCGAGCATGCGCCGTATTGCCGTTGCATATCAGACGCTGCGCGTGCGTCTACAGCTCAGACTCGTCATTATTTTTTTTCGCCCGAGTGATAAGCGCTGGAAAGGTCTATATGGGAAGAACCGACGGGTCCGATCAAACAGGTCCGAAACGCATTGTCACGGTGTCGGCCGTCTTTTTGGTGCGTACGTTACACTGCTCGCTAGTAAAATCAAGCGCGAAGAAACGCGCTGTGTCATTAGAGACACGCTTTACCCGGTTTCTGTGTTTGTGTTCAGCTTGTTTGCTGTACTATACACCTTTCCATCGCTTATCACCCAAGCGAAATATGCTGAGTCACTGAGCTGTGGACGCATGCGCAGCGTCCGATATACCGCACAGCAGAGCAACAGCGAATGCTTAGAAAGGAAGGCGTTCCACAGCCCAGCAGAGCACCTTTTTTGCGGAGCCGCTTTTTGCACAAAAGAAAAAGAAAACCGTTAAGATAATAACAATCAGGCGCAAAAAACAAACAAAAAAACAAACGAGGCGTTTTACATTGTGTATTTGAGATGTCTGCGAGCAGTTGTGAGTGTTTGTTACTCTCAGATAGACGAGATCGTGAACAACCGTATCGTTGGTCCTCGACTTACCGGAGCCAGGCCGCACCGAGGAACAGGAAGCCACGCGCATCTTCTTCTTCGGATCAATGTTGTTGTCCTCTTGAAATATCTCGCAGATATAACAGTTAGAACGTTCTACATTTCGATTCGTAGCAGCAGACTAAGTTCCGGCCGTCTAAATATTCATACAAGAAATTTGGTGACAGTTTTTATGTTTGTTCAGATTCTAAGCGGATTCTAAGCGCCCGGTGTATGGTTTTTGTAGAGCCACTAAATGAGCTGCGCTTATCTAGTGGCACTAGGTTTTTGGATTGGACTGGATTATGATGGTTGATCCCTTTCTATCGGGCAACCCCAGCAATAATAAGCATAAAAGAAGCTGAACCTAGCTAAATAAAAAATTGGAGGACGCTTATAAGGGCAACTTTGGTCGAAAACGAAACCAAAATAAATGGCTAATATCGCTTTAGTGGCACGAAATATGTTCACAGCCGTTATATTACGTCCAAGTGAAGCTGCGTACTCCGACTAAAACCGATTTTAAAGATGCGACCAGCTGCTCTTTAGCGGGCGCCAAGCAGGTTAGCCTTTAGTCAAGGTAGTCACTGAGCGCACGGCACCATTCTGACGTCACGTCGCGGTGGAGCTGCGGTATAGATATTGATATGCGGCTAACCCCCTTGTTTCATGGGATCCCAGCGTACTGGATCTAACCAATTTATTTGTTATTTTCTTCTTGGTTTCTCTTCCACCAGTGGTCCAGTCTTCTTTTTGTCCACTCCACCACCGGTATAAGCCGCGAGCCCCTGCCCACGGAGCTGTCGCCGCCGTCGTTGCCTCTATCATTGCCTCTATCATTGCCCTCCTCGTCGATTTCGCGAAAGTCCAACGCCACCGCCATGTCTCCGCCAAACGGCACCTCCGGTACAGCCACCATATCCTCGGCTGCAGGCCCGTGCACTCTAGGATGACGTGCTGTAGCGTTTCTTCGGCCACTTGTGTGCCCAGGGTGCATCGCACGTCGGTGTCCGTGTACTTTGCCCGAAGTACGCGCGTTCGCAGCATGCCTCCTTCAGGCGTCGAACAGAAGTCCACTGCCCCTGCCGTTGTCCATAAATTCGATCTTCTTCGCTTCCTGTTTCTCCCTGGTGTACAAGGCAAGTGCCGGCTTCTGTCCGGCATTCTCCACCCACCGTTGAGTCTAGGTCTCGGTGACTCTCGTGTGGATGTTTTCCATTTGTTGTTCTGGAGCCGGGAAGAGGAGAGGGCTGCTTATGTGATACCTGAGGGCCAGCTGGCGTGTCTGTCGCACCCACCTAGTCGAGAGGCTCTTGAGGCAGATGTATTTGAAGGCCTGTCTTGCCCACCGCCCTTTCTGCATTTGGCAGAGGCGTTGTTCGAAGCCCAGCTTGGCCTGGGCCTCTCTGGCATCGAAGCTGGACCACCCTATGTCCCCCTGCACTGCCTCGTTAGGTGTTCCTCGGCTGGCTCCCAGTGCCGCCAGTCCCACTTCTCTCTGGTGCACCTCTAGGCACCACGCGTGCGGGACGACAGGCACAGTACTCCATTTCCAATGGTGAGACCTGGCACTGCCACCATCTTCAACACCGACCGTGAGATCTCGAAACGGTTGTAACCCCAGAGGGCGCTGGCGGTCGATATTCCCTTGGACCTCCTGCTCTTAGACTGGAGCCTGGTCTCATAGTCTTCGAGGTAGTTTTGGCCCTCCTGGATGTGGATCCCCAGGTACTTGTATTGTGATACCCACGGTACTTGTTCTCCCTGAATTTTCAGGTCTGCTGACCCGGTGTCTGCTCGGTCCCCGAAGCCCATCAATGCTGATTTCTTAGCACTGAAACTCAGCCCCAGTGCCGCCCCCATTGTGTTTCACTCGCTCATGAAAGCCTGCAGACCCTCCAGAAAGTCTGCCATCAGAACGATATCGTCGGCATAGAGCCCAGACATTTTTCCTTTCCCACTGGTTCCCTCCTCCATATATTCCAGAGTGAAGACCTCGGCACAGTCGTGCAATCTCTTTTCGAAGCCCGATATGTAGAGCATAAACAGCAGTGGCGGCAGGGGGCATCCCTGTCTCAGACCATTGGTGATGGCTACTGGATGAGTCATCTCTTGTTGCTACTGTGCCAGCACAGTCGTCTCCCTGTAGATGCCCTTCAGCAGGTTGATCCACTCCCCTCCGAGCCCCAGCTTTGCTAGCTGCCTCCACAGCTTCTCATGGTCGACTGAGTCGTAGGCCCTGCTGATGTTGAGGAAACAGAGGTACAGTCAACGCCTCTCCCTCTGGGCGATCTCTATGGCCTGCGTCAGTACGAATATGTTGTCCTCAATGCGTCTCCCCCCCACCGAAAACCGTTCTGTAGCTCCCCCAGGACCCCTTCTGCCCCTGCCCATGTCTGCAGTCGGTCTCGTATTACCTGCGTGAACACGCGGTAGAGTACCGATGTGATGGCTATGGGGCGATAGTTGCATGAGCGTTGACTTTTCCTTTGTAGATGAGTCGGAGTCGATGTTCGCCACTCTACAGGCACCCATCCCTCCCTCAGGATCTGGTTGAGGATCTCAAGCAACAGTGCTCTCGTCTCTGGCCCCACTTCTTTCACCAGCCTCATTGGGATACCGACCATTCCAGTGGCTGTGGTTCCTCCCATCCTTTTGACTGCTCTCTAACTCCTGTTCCGCGATCACTTCTCTGCTCTGTCCTCTGTCTCCCTCTCCTCACTGTCAATCTGTCGGCTGTCCCCCGCGAACATGTCCCCAATCCACTTCTCAATGTACCGGTTGGTTTCTCCAAGATCCAGCTCCTCTCCCGTCGTGTCGTCTCTGATTACCGCATCCTGCCTGGGTTGACCTGTTCGGCCCTGTACATGCCACCAGCACTTCAGTGGGGCCTCACGTCCTGCCTCCAACCAACGTTGGTTGCACCCAACGTTGGTTGTACGGCGTAACGCAGCACCAGTGTGACGACAAGTCGCGGCCGTATGGCTGATGATCCATGTTGCCATCCGTCTAGCAGATAGTTTCGGTTTTGCCGTAGACGCCCGAAACCAAAATTTGAGCCGTGATATTTATAAAACTACACACAGTATGAAAAAAAGTATACCTTGTTATTCAGCGACACTGGCTTAGTTGAAAACCGTCGTAATCTCAAATTTAATATTATTGACCGGAGCTACCGTTCCAACTTCACCTATAAGAGTGGAACGCGATAGCGTTATCGGGCCCCGTTCGCCTCGCCTTCTCCTTCGACGTGCAAGCGTGCTGTAGTAAATGCTCGTCGCCAAAAATGTAGAAGATTGGAAATGAAATGCGGTCACCCGAGAAAATAAAGAAGAGCAGTGCCTGCGTGGGCCTGCGGAAGAGACGAGGTCCTTACATGCCGAAGTGGTGACCGGCGAGGCCGGGGCTCCGTTGCCCCCGGCGGAGGCCTGGACGACTGAAAAATTCTGGAACAAGAATGAGAAAATTTAAATACTACACTTTCCTTTCCTTAAAAAAAATAATTCTCATATTCTTCCCTTTCTTAGAAAAAAAATGAATGAATACTCTTCCCGAAAACAGTGAGGGAAGGAAAAAAAACTGATGCCAAACTGCAGGGCAGTTGGAAAGTATGAAAATGCACTGAAATGAAATGACCTCTGACAACTCTATGTCAGGAAACTGGAAATAAATGGATGAAAAGGAAAAGAGCACATCGCAATGAGATTTGCGGAAAGCATACACTGAAAAGGCTGCGCTGAGGCAGTAGGCTGGATATAAGAAAATTCACTGAATGTTCAAATGCACTTGACGAAATTAGCTTAAAAGTTCCTTTAGAGTTAACACATAGCTTTTAAATCGTCCCGGCAGTCGCCGACTTGGACGACGGGCGACTCTCTTGCCGGGGAGTGGACTTGTCTGGACCCAGGGGCTCTGGTGGCTCCGGGCTGGGTGTCGAACACACACTCACAGGTGGCGGCGCCAGCACTGTTGGACTGTCACAGGAGGTGCTGGAAGTAGCACCCTCAGTAGCCGTCTCTGTGCGGCTGGATGAGCAGCTGTTGTCTGGAGACGTCCCAGGAGACAGGATCTCCTCGGGCACAGGTTCCACGACTTCTGGAGGAACTGTAGGTGGAGCTGCAGGCAGAACTGCAGCGGAAGGGGCTGCGGCTGACGGGGCAGCGGCAGGAACTGCAGGCGGGGCTGCAGCAGGAACTGGGGGCTCCGGGGGCAAGGTACCTCCCGGGGCTGGGACCATGGCGCTCGGGGCGCCGAAGGGTGATGCAACTTTCGACGCCTCCGGTGGTTGGACGCGAACACGGTGGGAGGGTTGCTAGGCCCCCCACGGTCGAGTCGTAGCCAGCGGGGTCGACTCTCGCAAACACGGTCTAGATGTCCTTGCTTCTGGCAGGCGAAGCAGCGACGGTGGGCGGCCGGACAAAACTTCCTTGGGTGGCAGGGGCCACCGCAAAAACGACACCGCTCCGGAAAATCATCGGGCGGCGCGACGGTGCAGATTGTTGCTGGGAGCTCGTAGTCCGGGAACGTGACGCCTTGCACAGGAGTCCCTGTCGGACCAGGCACCGCTTGTCGATGGTAGTAGTCGTTGCGGACGGAGGCTCGCCGTCCCGCAGGAAAGGCCAGCTGCTGCTGGTAATGGTCGTTTCTTGGACGACTCCGGCAGACGTTGGCGAAGTGGCCCGTGCGACCACACGAGAAGCACGTAGCTCCGGATGCCGGACAATCTTGCCGCGCGTGGCTCTTGCGGCCACAAAAGAAACAAAAATCGCACGACGAGCGCGCGCGAGCTCCTCGGTGAAGGAGCGAAGGACGGCGGATGAATGGGGGAGGAGGTCTCAACTCGCGACCCGACGGGGAAGGGAGGAGAGGAGGGGAAGACGCTCGCGTCTCGGGGGAGGAGGATGCTGAGTCCTCTGCGAAGATGATGCCTCGCCATCTTGGGCATATTGATAGCTCAACGGTTGAAAAGAACGGCCATCTTGGACACGCTGTACCATATGTGCGACGCCTTTGGATCTTGGTCTGACAAACGCCGAAAGAGATCGCAATCTCGAGATGTCCGCCTCGAACTGCTGCGCTAGTTGGACAGCACGCTCGAGGCTAGGTGCGTTAGCTCTGTCGGACTCTCGGATTAAACGATCCTGCACTTCTGTGCTGTGGATCCCCGAAATAAACATCTCCGCGACGCGGCTCTCAAAGCCTCGCCGTAATCACGAAAAGAAGCTAGGCGTCTGAGCGCCCCAAGATACTCGAGAACGGTCTCTCCGGGACCTTGTGGTCGATTGATGAACTTCCGACGCTCAACAATAATGTTCCGAGCGGAAGCGAAATGTGAATCCAAAGCGGACAATAAAACTTGAAATTCGTCCTGAGTCGCGCTAACGGACGGACCTGCCAAGTCGAACGCATCAACGACGCGATTTCCTTCATCGCCGAGAAATGAAAATAAAATCGCCCTCTTTCGTTTCGGCGGAAAATCCTCGGCGTCGATCGCCTCGAGGTAGTTGAGAAAACCTTTCTTCCATGTTTGCCACGGCGTTATCGGTTCGCCGGGCGTGTTGAGAAAATTGGCGGGAACTCTGCACGACGCCATTTCGAACGTCAAGGATGACGCGAAGAGAGGAAAAAAATACACGTCCAGTCCGTCGGACGGGGAGTACGATCAACCAACCGCTCGGACCCTCTCGAAACGATGCTCAAAAGCAGAGCCGCGACGAAAAGCGGCGAAAACAAAAGCCTCACGGGGCGAAAGGTTCAAAATGCGGAAAAAAATTATCTCGTCCTCGTCAGCCAAAAATGTAGTAAGTGCTCGTCGCCAAAAATGTAGAAGATTGAAATGAAATGCGGTCACCCGAGAAAATAAAGAAGAGCAGTGCCTGCGTGGGCCTGCGGAAGAGACGAGGTCCTTACACGCCGAAGTGGTGACCGGCGAGGCCGGGGCACGGAGCCCCGGACGGAATGAGGCACGTCCGATACGGTCGGTGGCTGAATCGCAACCCTTTATTCAACAGGGTTGCCGGACAGCTGCTGGCTGATATAGCCAAATAGCTAGTCAGTGTAGCCCAAAGTAGCCAAAAGCTGAAATATTTGCATAGCCCAAAAGTAGCCAAAATTTCAGATATTGCCTTTTACTAGCTGAAAGCGAATGCTCTGCTTCTGTATATGTTTAGGTTAGAGATAGTATGCAAAATCAAAGTATTACAATATCCAGAAAAACAGTTTTATTTAAAATAATAAAACAAAAAACTAATGTGGACACATTTGGACAGTCTCATGCTATGAACAATATTATTAGAAGCATCGAGGAGGATAGAAGGGTAGGAGGGGTGTGACGCTGCGTAGCCTCCACAAGCCATGCTCCTTGACGCTCTGCCTCTTCTCAGTTTCCTCCTTACTCCTCACTTATCGCGCCAACGTGACCACATCACGGACCATAGCTAGCCTCGTCCAGCTATGGTGTGTCACACCACAGTTCAGCCTTCGATCTGATAAAACCTACCGGACGAACGCTCTGCAAGAATCTTCCACAATCAAACATCCATCTACACGTGATGGGATTTCACGCGCACAGATTGCCAGAGATCTACGGTCACGTTGGCACAACAACGTTTAAACGTTTTATGACTAGGCTTCACCAATATTGCAACGTGCCCCCTCCTAGTACTTCTAACCTCCTTGGGAAGCAATTGTCCCACTCGTACTAGCTCCGTACAGTACCTTAGAGTTGAACCGATCTAAACATTCGTCGGAATTGGCTTAAAATCTTTGCAACACTCTTTCCTCCCAAAGGAAAAATCTTCACATGAAGGATGCTCCCCAGGGTTTCTGGAGACATCCTACAGTATACAGAGGAAAGGGGACAATTTCGTGGATATCGGGCAAAAATTGGACATAGCCCAAAAATAGCCACATCGCCAACCACCAAATTTCGACGCCAAACCAATCGCTAAGTAGCCCAATTTGGCTATTAGCCCAATCTGGTAACCCCTGTTATTCAACGGTCAACAACGTGGGGTTGAAGCGCCAAGGAGACGCAACCCTGATAACACGGGCGCACTGGTGGAACAGTGGCGCCATCTAGGTACGGTGTATAAAACTGATGAAAAATTTAAATACTACACGTGCCTTGCGTGAACTAATCAGTAGCGCGTTTGGCTCGCAACGGAAGAGTCGTGGGTACGAACCCCGCCTAAAATTCTTCAGATTTTGAAGGCAAATAATTACTCTATAAAGTGGAATCATTTGAGACATGCGGCGACCTTTAATTTGCATTACATATTTTAATCAGTTCTATTTTACGCGTGACGTCACGTTTCGTGAGCGTCGTGGGTTGTTTGAAACTCCCGCGTGAGGTCATGTGGCTGTGACGCCATGACTCCATCGACCAATCAGGATTTTCCCGTCATGCCACCGACGCTGGCTTTTCTGCGACACAAGCTCCTTACCACGATCGCGTTAAAACAATTAAAAAGCTAAGCACTATTGCCTTCACAGTATTTGCCCCGTGTTCTATAATCTACGTTTCGTGTTTTCCACTATACTCTGTTTCACCGTATGATGTACCGCAGGAAAGGCTACAAGCGCGAACTCCTTGCTCTGGGGCACATCTCGGCGACACAAGCTCTCGTGACGTAAGAGCGGCTGCCAACGCTATGAGCTCGCGCTTCTAGCCTTCGCTGCGGTACAACATAACGTGAGACGAAGTATACTTTTAGTCAATACAACCTAGGAAAGCCTTGCGCCTTTCTCCCCGCGTCTTAAAAAATAAATAAATTAGTCGGTAGTTGTTTACACAGCAGGAGTTTAGTGCGCCAGAAAGAGGCACATTGTTGCCCAGTGTGGATGAGCAATTTATCCAGTGCAGACAACCGCTAGCACGTAGTCTTTAACGTCCACAACGCAGTCTTACGCCCCGTTCACTCCTAAAGGGGCGGTGCAACGATATTCAATTGGAATGTTTTTCACTTTGCACGAGCTGACTGGCACTAGTGGGACTCAAGGTTACTCGCACGCAACGCCACTGACCAAGAAACTCCTTTGTTTCGGTGTAGTTTCAACGAGACAAAAGCGATCGTTTTCAGTCCAATCTCTCCTTTGCAAAACTTGATGACGTAACTGGGAGTCGCAGTACACCCCAATGACGATATTTGAACGCGGTTCATAGATTGGACCCGAGCATTGCGTGCGCACTGGATTTGGGCTCGTGATAATTACGATAGCTCGAGAAGCATTCGGGTGGTGGCCCGTGTCCAATCGCTGTCAACGACGACAATAGCCGAGCCATAACAATGTCTGGAACTCAGCGCGTGTCCTGTGCCTTGCCAACCCCAGCGCGTGGGCTATGATCAACATTGGCGGCATATGATCGGCTCCAGATCGCGTGGCCGCTTGTTCTGGCTGCAGAAATAAGGAAATAAATGCTGCTCGTTTTTTTTTAATTATTTTTCTGGGTCTTTTATTGCGTGGGGTGAAAAACCAACGCGTGTTTCATAGGTCATTAACGTCAGGGATCCGTTCTAAGCGGTATTTGCGCAAAGTACAAAAAGTGTTGCATCGCCCCTTTAAGCTGAGACTAGAAGCTCCGCCTTCGCGCGCGATTTCTGCATTTGCTAACACAAGTGTGAACGGGCAAGCACGCGCAACCAAAGCACTGCGGAATCCAGCGAGTCTCGGCTTAAAGGGGGCCCTGCAATCATATTTAAGCGTCTACCTTTTTTGCGGTTTCCACGTCTCTTGGGGTTCGGGCAAGCCAGCGGGCACGGAGAGAGTAACTAAATATCAGTGCGTCATATTTTAACCGGACGACGCGGAAACCTCCTCCACCGACGAGGGCGACCCGCGGTACCGAAAGCGCGCAAAATGTGACGTCTTAGGTCCTGGCCTTACTACTGGTCAGAGCCGCTAAAAGCTTTTTTTTAGTCGAGATACAAAATATAAGTGTCGCGAACCGTTTCAATTATGTATGAAAGTAGTTTTTGTTCAGTATTTTAGATCAGAAAAGAAACAAATGCAGTTTATAAAGTACGGAAACAAGAAATGACCCGTCGACATACCCGCCACCAAGCGGCAGAAAAAGCGGCGCATACTAGAAAGAGCTAGTGGGATGAGGCGCCGAAGAACGGCGAGCGTAGAAAGGTCCCGGAGCGTAGAAAGGCCATTTGGCGGCATGGCAGCGCGAAGTGGCTCCCGTTCTGTACTGATCTTTACCCCGTGTTTGCTGTCGTTTGTGGCCAATGAAGTGTTATGCCGAAATAGTCTTTAATCGCGCAGCAAATGTAATGCGAGCCGCCCTGGCCGCCCGCTTCATACAGCCTATCCAACACACGGTTTAGTGGCGCCCTCTCGAGCCGTCGACACGGAGTGCGGCAGCCGTGAGCTCTCGATGAACTCACTATCCCTCCTCTAGTTCACGGCCACTCAAGCCAGGACCTACGACGTCATGAAGGCGGTTATTTTTTGCTTGTTTTTGTAATTCTAATTTGCCTATAACTTCTAAAATAAAGCGAATTTTGCGAAAAGAAAAGTTTCATTAAGTTACTACGTTCAGTGCGCTTAGGTTCGGTGCAAATTAAAAAACAGTCAAAAAGTGGTTGCAGGGCC
>JAZHYW010007376.1:0-16057 GCA_037355805.1 Ixodes ricinus
GAGCGGCGTCGGCGTCGGTGTCGGCGTCGGTGTCGGCGTCGGCGTCGCCGCGCGGTGCATTATGGGAAATCTCCCAGAATGCACCGCGCAAGCCCCCCCCCCCGGGGTCACGCGACAACCCCCGAGATCACATGACCCCTCTCTCCAAGGTCATAGTGGACCCCCCCCCGGAGGATATTGAAGAATGAGGGGAGGAGGAGGAACGGAGGAGCAGGAGGAGGGGTATACCATCCCCTGAGTACCCTTCCCTCCTCCTCCTCAGAGCTCCGCTCCAATTCGGCATTACAGGAAATTGTAAACGGCTTTCACTTTTTTTTTTTTTTGAATTGTGCATTATTTCTTAGTTCGTTATTTCCTTTATTGGGTAAAGTGCTGTATTCGTGATCACAGCCAAAAATATAATTAATGCTTCACTTTTTTAATTTATGTTAATCCATGGTCTTCGTTACCGCATTAAATGAACGACTAGAATAAAATTAAGCGAATACAACACAGAGATGAAACAGCCGCGAACGAGCTCAAACCGAATCTAAGCTAATTCAAGCCACCGATATTCTGTTTCATATTAGAACGGATCGCAGCGGACACTACAAGCTATCCCAGTCAATTCAACGTTGTTCAGTATCAATATGGTGCCTGGAACGCGTCTCCGACTAATGTGTTTATCGTGTCAAAAAAAAAGTGGTCTTTCGATTTCCTCTTGATGACGTCATAGAAGACCAGCGGAGCTGTACTGTGGTGGGAATGAAGTAATGGCCGGCCGCAAGTCGGCAAGCCAGAGTGGGAAGGCTGGAGAGGTAAGCGATGGCGGCAACCAGACAACCGGCAAGCCTGTCGTCTGGTTGCTGCCGTCGCTCAGATGTCGGTAGCTGTCCAGAGTTTAGTGTCATCATTTGTTTGCTGACGGACACGATACTGGGGAAACTGGCCTTAACAGCTCCGCTGTAAAAGGTGACGAGCGCTGTGACGTTGCACTTTCGACGCTGTTTGATTGGGCCATCCGTTCGTAGCGTTGGCCGCGCTCCGGGTTTTCTATCTTATGGAGTGACTTGCACGTTCCACGATATCACTTGTTCTGCCATTGTGCAGTGGTTCATACTAGAGCCACTAAATAAGCTCACGTGACTTTCGAAAGGGGGACCGTTCGGCTGTGCCAGGGGGCGCGCTGGAGCAATACCAGTGGCGCCGCGCCGTGGCGCAAATTCGCCCTAATGAGCCGTTCGCTTGTCCCATCCAGCTGTACCATCGCGCTGCCAGCTGCAATGGCGTGCACCGCGTCGAGGCTTTCTGTCTGTTGAAGAACTGATTATTTTTTGGGGGAGGCGAACCTCCGCAAAGAACGGTTGCCTGTATGTCAGGTCTCCGGGGTGGAGGAAATAACCGAGGCATAAGAACATTTGTCGACTGCGAAGTTCTTCTCTCGAAGTGCAGAGACGGCGTCGACTTAGTAACACCCGCCTCAATATAAATGCTCTTCTTCTTTATTCTTTCGCTCGCTCTTCAAAGTTAAAGCTATTTGGACAAAGATGAGGAGGCAATATTGTTTAAATTGTCTTTTCGCTGCACAGCTGCGCTGTCGCATACGCTCCTGAACTCAGGTGGGTGCTCTTAGAAACTCGGATTTACCGACTGCTGAAAGCATGCCGCGCCCGATCTAATTCATACAAATGAAGTTAGTGACAAGGCATATGCACAGCCTGATCGCAACACTGGGTCAAGTTCTGATAAAAAAACGAAACGGGACGTCTATAAGGCCACCGCTCATCTGTTCCCAGCTATTTTAAGCGAAAAAAAAACAACTTTTAATTTACGCCGAGGCATCTTGCTGTGTTTGCGCGCATCTGCCGCTATACCGCCAAAGTGGTAGAGATCGCAATTCATTTATATACGTGCGTCAGTAGCCCACTTACAATTTTATCAGTGAAGAGAGTGATCTCTAATCAACTTACATTTGAGTCGTAAAGCGTCGCCTTTTTTAACTTATTCTTTATGTGACCGCAGAATGATAATTTTGAACTACTGTTGCGGTTGACTACTAATCAGGTTTTTAGAGCGCAGCTCTAAAGGCCCGTTCACACTCTTGCGACCGACTTCGACCGAGAGAGACCAGATCTGTTAAAACGTCTTAAAATTTCATTCCTGGCGCCATCTATGCGGTGATCGTGGAACTGCATTTCACAAGAGCGACGGTTTTGCGGCATTTTTGAGGTCGAATGTGCGTAATACCTATGAGAAAGGCTCGTTTATAACGTTTCCAAAAGTTTTCGAGACAAGAAAGAAAGGATAATGCGCGGGAGAAATAGAAAATATGCCGGATTGTCAAGTTTACACTGCAACCCGATAGATGGCGCCACTGTGTCGTCTGGTTTAAGAGGTTGTAAGGAACCAAGATTTAAGAGGTCGTAAGAGTGTGAACGGGCCTTTAGGCGCCCGTTTCCGGCTTGAGCAGCGTCTTCGTCGGCGTCGGCGTAAGCGCGCGGTGAATTATGGGAAACGTCCCATAATGCAACGCGCGGGACCGTCGTGACGTCACTCGTCACCCTCATGACGTCACTCGTCACCTTCATGACGTCATCCGTGGCCCTGGTGACGTCACGAAGCTGACGTTGCTGCACGGTTCCGTTTCATCCTCCCCCTCCTCATCGGCGAGGTGCCGATGAGGAGGAGGGACATACCCTCCCCTCCTTACCCACCCTCCTCGTCCTCCGGAGGCTGCGCTCTAATTCGGCATTACAGGGAGTGTTAAACGTCTTTCATCTTCTTGCGTCACCATTTGTTTCGTTTGCTGTTTAGGTACAATTAGATTTGATATATCTTGAGTCTTTGTGCCAGAAAAGGATCGTCAATATTACTTTACGCTCACTGCAAGAAAAGTCTATTTCATTTTTAAATTTCAGCCCTCAATGTTTAGTTATTGGCCTTTGTAACGTGCCCTGTCCTCGTCCTCTTTATGTTGCTTTCAATTTATACATCTAACATTGCCAACAAACTCCTATTGGTCGACCGAGGAATGTCCTAGGGTCTATTATATTAAAGTTCCTTGAAAAGTAATAATGCCAGTTGTAAGTTAACTATATCCTTTTTAATAATAATATATACAGTGAAACCCGTTTATAACGAACAGCAGGAAACGCTACGATCAGTTCGATATAGCAAGTAATTCGATATAGCAAAAACAATTTACAACGAACTTCCACGATGCGTTCGTTGTAAAGCGAGAGCTTTTCTTTCTTTCTCATGTCTTCGCTTTCGCCTTGTAACAACGCCCTAAAGAGGGTGTGTTTTTTTGCATGCGTGCAGAGTTTTTTTTTTTTAGCTTATTTCTTCTTTTGAATTGCTTCTCTTCGTGGGCAACCGTTTTGGGATGAAAAGTATTTTTTTTTCTGTGCGTGCGTGCAGAGTGTATTTTTAAGCTTTCTCCCCTTCTGAATCTTTTTTTCGCTCAGTTGTGTTCGCAACTTGAGCTTTTGAAATTTTCTTTCTTTCCTGCTTTTTTTTTTGAGGGGGGGGGGGGAGGGACAGGTTAGAAGACGACTGTTTGCGCGTTTTTGGAAGCCTTCCCGGGGGAAAAGTTCGATATAGCCAATATGTTGTTCGTTATATAAAGTACTTTTTACATGCATTTTTATTTAAATTTTTCTGTGAGTTCGATATCGACAATAATTCGCTGTACGTGGGTTCGTTTTAAACGGGTTTCACAGCATGTATATATATATATATATATATATATATATATATATATATATATATATATATATATATATATATATATATATATATATACGGCAGGGGTACATTATGTGGGTGGCTAATCGTTGCGATAAGTCGGCCAATTAATTAAAATTCGTTAATTAACCTTTTTAGTTAATGGAAATAAACATATGGTTCCAAATGGAAATTTAGAGGCGTCATCGAAAACCACTAAATAAACTCTTTTTAGAACGACTTGAAGCTCGTGGGAAACTCGGGGGCGCGCCAAGGTTACCACTTGTGAAGCAGGCGCAAAGCCAGCAGTGGCGGAACGCGGATGATTAGATCATTATCGCGTTCCGCAAGTGTAGCTTTGCGCTCCTTCACGAGTGGCAACTTGGCGCGCCCTGAAGTTTCCACGAGCTTCAAGTCGTTCTAAAGAGTTTATTTAGTGGTTTTCGATGACGCTGCTCTAAGTTTCCATTTGGAACCATATGTTTATTTCCACTAATTAAAAGGTTAATTAACCAATTTAATTAAATAGCCGACTTATCGCAACGATTAGCCACCCACATAGTACCCGTGCCCATAATCTCACCTGCACAAACCGTATGTAGTGCATTTTTTACGGATTTTTAAAATAAATCTGTTCAGATTAAAAATTAACACCCGGTATATTTTTAGTCTTTACAAGTAAAAATGCAGTTTCGCTGGGTTTTTCTTTAGTTGAATAACTTTTTGACTTTATTAACTGATTCGGTCATCTTTTGAAAAGAAAATGCAACACAGTAATTTTCTACGCGTTCTAATAAAACCACTTCACTTCCTTAACAATTTACGTATTCGTTTACAACCATACAGAAGGTGACACTCTTAAAGGGTAACTGCAAAGAAAAAAAAGTTATTTTAATAGCCTAATTGGGATAAGCATGTCAAAAAAACAATTTTTCCACGAGAAAAAAAAAATTACAGCAATATTTATTGCGTGAGACTGATTACAGTTTGCGGCAATTTCGTCCGTTTTGAAATCGCGCGCCACGAAGTTACGATTTTGTGACGTCAATCGTAAGTGGTTCTCATGTGGCTAAGAGTTTGATTGACAGCTTATATCTTGGTTGTTAAACCTTTGTTATATATTGCAATTTCCTTTTGAGTGGCATATTTTTACGTTTAAAGAATAACCCGGCTGTAATGAGTTATTATTCTTTACAAAGGTTTACAAGACAGGCACTTCCGTTTCGATTCATACAAAACAAACAAGAGCTACCGCCATTCTTTCATGGCCGCCAAGTCAGCCGTATGCAGCTCTGAGGTTCCGCGGGTGGCTAAAGTGTGGCGCCACATGAAGCTTCCGTACGTCTATCCATAAGTATTCGTACATCCATTCATTCGTTCCAACCCAGACGTGGTTCTCAGTCTTACCGCCGCAGTTTTGAGCGTCGTGTCGCATAGGTTATCTTCGCCACCATATAACATCAGTCTGCGCGCTTTCAGCCAATCAAGGGCGTTCAGGGAGAGATCCGTTATCGACCGTTATTTTTGTTAGATCTTCCGAAGCGCTTGCGGGCGAGTGGTGTGCGTCGTGCGAGGAACGCTCGAGCGCAACCGAAACCTTCGGCGGTGCGCATCAGCGCGTTAGATGGTTCTTTCAGCTCTCAGTTCGGCGGGATGGCTGCTGTTCATGGACATTACTGTGCAGCAAAGTGGTGCCAGAATACGACAAAAACCGCTGACCGCAGTTTCTTCCGTTTTGCGACTGACAACAGGTGAGACTAGAAACTTCGTACGCGCGGTACTGAAAGAGGTGAAAGCGTTAACTTATACGGCGCTATTTTTCTCCTTTTCCATTTTCTTTTTCAAATAGAGCCAGTAAATGGATCTACTATGCAAATCGCCCAGAGTTCAAGTTGCTGCCGCTGAGCAAACTCCGCGAACGTCGTCTCTGCGGCGAACATTTCGCCGCGTCTGCCGTCAGGAGTTCAAGAAAGACACGACTCCGGGAAAGTGCGTGCCCATCTGTCCTGCTTTGTTGACGAATCCAGTATTGGAGGCCCTCGACGCTCCACGTGAGCCGGTTTCAAAATGTTTAATTCATGTTGGTTGGTAGTAATAGCAATTTTCTTTCATTTAAAATTAGGTGCGATATCACGTACCTTTTTTGAGATATGAGCCCCTAGTTGGCCAAACTAGCCGTAATATAGAGGCATAATATGATGCATTTCTGCACAAAGCTGAGATTATCACAGCGTGACTGAGGAGATATCTGCAATACGCATAAAGGCTTGCGGCGCCCACGTGAGAGTAGGCAGCCTCAACGGGCCGATATTGTTATTGCTTCTTGCCCGAGGTGTGAGTTTTCTTATTGTTTTGTGTGCAACTTGGTGCATATATTCGTGACTTAAAATCCTGTACATACTTCCCTGCATATTGTATATTGTCCTTTTAAGGTTGCTCATACATTGGGTCTCATGCATTGTATAAAAAAAAATTCGAATGCTGTGCACTGAAATTTTAGGATGCTTTTTCGTGTGATGACTAGTACGGCATTATAGGGTATAAAAGTAATTTATAATGTCTTGTAACTGTTTTATTGAATGTCGTGGGTAAGAGCTTAAATTAATGAAATGTGCTATTTGTGAAAACTGCTTGTTTAAGACGTATGTAGTAATAAAGTACTTATGTACATAATAATTGAAAGATGGCGAGATGCCAGTGAACGCAATTATTTCTATATGATGTTACATGTTTGTATATCTATGCTCTTGATCTCGCCATAAAGCTGACTTATTCATTGTTTATGTATTCCTGTAAACTTTCAATTCTGTAAATAGCTAGGCATTTTTAGAACGTGAAATGACTCCAAATAAAATACGTCTGATTCAATCTTCCGGTTTTATGAAGTTTCCTTGGCGAGGTTGTGTGCAGTGTGCTTGTTGTTAGGCATCGATAAAAATACAGCAAACACAGATGTCCGTATCAACCGACGTCCGTGTTTACAGTGTGAAAAAGCGATGCTTAAAGGATCTGTGCAACGATATTCAGTTGGAATGTTTTCACTTTACACGAGCTTACTGGCACTGGTGGGACTCAAGGATACTCGCACGCAACGCCACTGGCCAAGAAACTCCTTTGTTGCGGTGTAATTTCAAGGACAAAAGCGATCATTTTCATTCAATCTCTCTTTTGCAAAATTTGATGACGTAACGTGGGGATCGCAGTACACCCATAGTGACGATATTTGAATGCGGTTCATAGATTGGACCCGAGCATTGCGTGGGCGCTCGATTTGGGCTCGTGATAATTACTAGCTCGAGAAGCATTCGGGTAGTGGCCCGTGTCCAATCGCTTCAACGACGACAATAGCCGAGCCATAACAATGTCTGGAACTCAGCGCGTGTCCTGTGCTTTGCCAACCCCAGCGCGTGGCTATGATCAACATTGGCGGCATATAATCCATTCCAGGTCACGTGGCCGCTTGTTCTGGCTGCGAGTTGAGGGGGTGAACGCTGCTCGTTTTTCTTTAATTTGTTTCTGGGACTTCTATTGCGTGGGGTGAAAAACGAACGCGTGTTTCATAGGTCATTAACGTCAGGGATCCGTTCTAAGCGGTATTTGCGCAAAGTACAAAAATTGTTGCATCGCCCCTTTGCTAACACAGACGCACTGACGCGCCGCGCCGTACGCCACATCTCAACACGCATCACCACCCATCATCGTAAACGCACGCGCTACTCCAGCACACGCAGAAGAATGGATGGACGGGCGAGCCTGGAATTCATCTGTAGGAAACAGCGCAAAAAACAGACAAAGGACGAGGAAAAGGAAACACACGGGACGAACGGTCCGTCCCCGTGTGTTTCGTGCTTGTTCCAAGGTGCTGAGTGGGAACTTCTTGGAGTGATGTAGTCGTCGTGTTTAGCAGCTGTCGCAGGTAGTGGTGATAGTCAGCGAAGCAGGGTTTTGGCTTTCGGAGAGCGCGGTTCTTTCGTTTTCAGCACATTTGTTTGTAGCGTGCTTTCTGCTCTTTGCTTGCATGGCGCGTGCAAATGCCGACTTTTCGGAGATGTCAGTTGAGTGATCCCGACAGCTGGGCCGTCCAGCAGCCATGTCGCCCCCGAAAGGAATGCCATTTGGCTGGAGGCAATCGGAGCGTTCCGCGTGGCAACAAACGTGTCCAGTTACGTTCTCGTCATATCGCTCCAAAGGCCGTCGAGATTCGCTCCGGGTGCACCTAACGTCCGCGACTAGAACACACAAAATAAAAAAGCACTATAGTTTCACTACGTAAAAAATGGTCTGAGTCCATGCCCATGTGTAAGCGAGGTACGCAATCTTGGCGAAATTTATTCACACGCACTGTGAGCTTTGCTTTTACGTATCGCTGTTGCAAGCGCACCAGTCCAGCAACACGAAGCATAAAGGCAACGGCCGATTTGGGACAACAATTCGGAGTTTATTGTTCAAATAAAACGACGTAATTTTAGCCCGAAAACGCCCGCGAGCTTTCCGCTCGGCGCGCGTCGGGAATCTTCCCGCATTTTAAAACGGAACAGAAGGAAGATTTAGCTCCCAAAACGCTCGCACGTCCTCCCGCGCCAGTCTGGATCAGCTGGCGACGACGGGACTGAACCCCGACAACCAATCTGCGCTCTGTGGGTGTACTTCCAAGACCGCACCACGCACACAGACGTTTCAGTTCTTTCGTCATCGCCGTGTTGCGCCGGACAGGGCGAGAGATCGCGCAGTCAAGACAGCGCTGTCGTAAACGTTGGCTTCGTGGTTGCGCACTCACTGGACCCTGTTGTCTCCTTCGCTCTCCAGCACACACGACGATTACGAATGATGCTTTTTCCGTCTTCCGGGAACATCACGGGGCGCACTTCTCCGGTCTCGTCTTCGCTATGTGCTCGCAAACCGCTTCTCGTTACAGTTGCATTCTCGTGTACCATCAGAGCCAAAACAATACCGGCGCGACCGGCGCCACGTTTAACGTGCGTTGTTGGTTGCCAGATCTCACCGGAAGTCAAGACCAAGTCAAGACGCTCAGCTCAGCCGGCTCAGCAGCCAAGTCAACAAAAAGAGGAAATCCAAGAGTGAGGGGCGGGGCGTAGTTCCTCCGCGGGGGTCGAAAAGAGCGGGAATTTCAAACGTGGTGAGGTTCTGACTCCGACTAAATTACGTCCTGTGACGTAAATATTGCTAAAAAATTATTTTTTTCGTGGAACATTTGTTTTGTGACATGCTTGTTCCAATTAGGCTGTTCAAAAAAGTACTTTTTTTTCTTTGCAGTTACCCTTTAATGAATTCAACAAAGAGCTGTCATATAGTTTGCAAAATGACAATGTTCTGTGAATGTACCGTGCCCCTGATTGTTGCACACAAGGAGACGTTAGAGACTCCACAAAAGTGCTCGTAAATTTTGATAGGAAAATTATTCCACTAAACGTCCTTAAAAAAAATCTTTTTTTTTGAAGTTGTAACACACAACACTTGCGTGACAAACCTTAAACAAAGACACATTTTATGCCTAATTGATTAACTGACTGAGTGAGCAGGGGGGGGGGAGGAGGGGAGGGGGGGTGTCGCGGCTGGGCTACCGCTTCGGGTGCCGCTGGCCCTCGTGACGCCAGTGGTTGTTACATTAGGGGCTTATCGTGGAACGTCAGCGGTCGTATTGCGAGCTCAGTCCGCCCTCAAAGTGACAGCTCCCCAAAGTAACACCAAAAATCTTGACTGCTGTCGTGTGTGATCTACGAAAAGTCCCTATTAACGTGAGAAGCGTAGCTGCATTATTGAATCATACAACAAAATTAGAGAAACGATAATTATACCCTGTCCTCCGCACTGTTGGCTGTTCATGCTTTTGGCGATCTTCCTTGAATCACCTCCCAGGAACCAAATAAAACTTTTCGGCAGACAGATAATTTTCTGTTCAATACTATGCTGTGGCATTTGAGTACCCTTTTGCATTCGGTGCATTACTTTACGAAGCGCAAGGCCAGCACGTCAAGCGCAACAGCCTCCCGCGTCGTCTGCTCCTCGTGCTGCTAACAAGCATTGGCGCGCCTCGCCAGGGGAGGAGTGGCGCTGCGTATGCGCGGCGAAACTTCAGCCTCACACTGCGCTATCAGCCATAAAGTTATTATAATGTACGTACAATATCATAACTTTATGCTATTAGCGAGTGTCCAGGCCAACGCGCTTTAAGATCTATAAAATATGAATATGAAAGTGTGAAGACATGTTGCTAGCGCCACTTTAAATTTTTGCTTTCATAGTGTCTACACCACGGCCAAGCCTAACAGCAGTGCTCTCGAAAAATCTCGCTCCAGACGTGAACGTGCGCGCTCACTCAAAAAGCTCTCGGGCTGTTTTTCATCCGCTGTGCGCCTCGTTGTGTGTCTGTGTGTGGAGCAGGGCCAAAAAGCAACGAAGTGTCTAGCGTTACGTCCGACGTAACCCAAGTTACGTCCAAATCTCCGCCTTCCCTAGGTTCACGGGGGAGAGAGAGGAGGGCGGGGGAGGGGTTAGGTATACGCGTTTCCAGTGCTCCGTCCGGACGTAACGCTAGCCACAGCGAAAAAGCAAAGCAAAGCTCCTTTGCCGAACCAAATTCACGACTCGTTTCTTGTCTGTCTTTTCGAGACGATGCCCTATTTTTAAACATGGATTCTTGCGGGCCGTCTCGAACCAACAGGACGAATGTCATGGACGGCGTCGGGTCCAGGGTGATGCGGGGACCCGACTGGAAATGGGGCAAACAGGACGGCGGCGACGGGCACCTCGGCACGGTACGGAACTTCGAATCGTCTGAGGAAGTCGTGGTCGTCTGGGACAACGGTACTGCTGCCAATTATCGGTGTTCGGGCACCTACGACCTGCGTATCATCGACAGCGCTCCGACAGGTAGGTCTCCCGTGTCAAACAAATGAAGTCTTGAGCGTCATACATTTGTTGTTCGGACATCGACTCGGTCTTCCCTGTCTTTGCCAGGAAGTGAACATTCTTCGTTACGATGCGAGTTGTTGTAGCAGATTTCGTTGTGTTGCCGGTTTTACTTCAGCTTACCTTCTTACACCACTGGACACTACCAATTTGTTGTGGGTTGTTGTGCCCATTGGGTTTGTCCCACTCCTGTGTGCCTCGTCTTCGGATTTACCAGCGTGATCGCCTCTCACGGGAATAGTTTTTGGACACGGGTCGCCTTGATCGTGTGCGCTGTTTTGTTGATTGATCTTGTGAGCATATGAGCATGTAGAGTCCGTTTCAGTGACTAACGTTGAATGGTGCACGTATCATTTAAATTGACGACGAGTGTGGGCATCAGTTTGATGCATTTGGAGAGGGTTTTTGATTGTGAATGCCATCAAAACTTGGTTTCTTCGTTTTAAGCAAGATGCTCGTGGCAGGATGTTTCTGAGCATCCTGAAATTTCACAAATTCATCCATTCACATGATTTGTGAAAAACTCCGGAAGCTCGCTGTAAGTTGAGGCTACACCGAGGCTCGAATCTAGGAAAAGAGAGTAAGGATAATCCTAGATAATGAATTTAATTTTATTGCTTGCAGGGGGGGGGGGGTGTAACAAAAAAAAGCTCTTTAAATGCTGGATTGGGCAAATCTCTGTGTCCCAAGTGGTTGTCCTGGCTTTTCATGCGCGACATCGACACATGCTATTGTCTTTTTCTTTCTTGGCTATGCTACATATCACTTACTCACGGTGCCAAGTAACAGAGTACTCTTATCAAACGTGTTTTGATTGGGAGTTGCTCTAATCAATTACTTCTTTTTTCTCTAACAAGTCTAGCTATGTTCCAAGAAAGTATTGTTGCTTCAATTAGGAAACCGTGCCGAATGGCAAACAAGTTACGTTGTGGCTAGCGTTACGTCCGGACGGAGCACTGAAACACTTATACCTAACCCCCCCCTTGCCCTTTCTCTCTCCCCCGTAAACCTCGGGGAAACGGAAGATTTGGACATAACTTGGGTTATGTCGGACGTAACGCTAGACACTTCGAACAAGTTAACAAAGTGGACAGACATAACGCTGTCCGCTTCACGGTGGACAGTCCTGTACCCATCCACTTCACCTCTTTGTCTGTCGTTTCTCGTCCCCGTTTCTTATTTTAAGCATGATTCTCAACCTAGCCCAATTAAGTATGATTTACAGAATACACTCGATTTCACCATAAGTGCGAGTGTAGCCAATGCTACAAGCAGAGTCATGTTGTCTTGAGCGACATTTTCATTTCACAAGTGTGCACGCATGGCAGACCTGCTCAAAGCGTTGCACTTGCTCTTGTAACTTTTCCTTCACTCATGCTTAAAGGGGCACTAATCCACTTTCTGCTATAGTCTATTTATGGTCATGACTCAATCTATGGGCTCTAAGCATCCTAGCTAACCAAACATTACATTCATGTCTAACTGGTTTCTCTATTAAAAATTGGTACCAGTTTTGATATGGATGGATGGACGGAGACGGCTGAACCCTTTAAATCGGGTGGTGGCTTGAGCCACCCTAGCCAATAGTACTGGCACAGTGGCACCAGCTATCGGGTAGCCCTGGAGCACTTTTGACCTGCTTGCATGTTTTAATGATTTTTTACGCATCATCCTACTGCGGACGTGGAAGAAGTTTGACAATATTGTAAGCAGTTATTTCCTATAGACAATGCATAGATTTGGTCTCGCTAGTGCTACAGAACCTTCAGTGGAGCTATACATCAATTGGAATTGTTGAGGATCTGATAGATGGCGCCCTCTCATTGTAAGCGGTTCTAAAAGAGCACAGCACACTCAAACGCAAAAGTGTGAACCAGCCTTTATGGTGAAACAAAGTGTAGGCCAATTATTTACCATACTTGTTGCTTTCTTGGTCAGGCATCAAGCACGAGGGCACCATGTGCGACACCTGCCGGCAGCAGCCCATCTTCGGCATCCGCTGGAAGTGCGCCGAGTGTTCCAACTACGACCTCTGCTCCATGTGCTACCACGGAGACAAGCACCAGCTGCGGCATCGCTTCTTCCGCATCGCCACACCGGGAAGTGAGAGGTGAGGATCGTTGCCGAGTCCCCGGACCTCGCTTTGCCAAGTGCAAGCGTTCGGGCACTGTTATATTCCGAAGCACCTGAAGGCTTCAGGCTACACCACCTTTTAAATGTTTTGTATGTGTACAAAGGAAGTAACCTTGGATAGCACGAATAGAATCTGTGCGGAAAGCTTGCAGTGTCACTGTTTTAAGCGCACATGTAGCAACTATGCAGGCATCCTTTTCACACATCTAGTAGATAAGTCTCGTAGCGTTTTTTCATCCATCGTAGTCATCTTTTAGGATGCCGGTAAACCAAGTATGGCTTAGGAAATAAACTAGTGATGGGCCGAACTTTTGCCGAATCGAAAGTTCGGCGCCGAATCTTGGGATTCGGCAAAGCCGAACTTTTGCCGAACTTTTCTAAAGATTCGGCAAAGATTCGGCAAAAATACATTGTTACCAGACTCGTTGATATTTCGTTGTTTTCTGGCGAAAAAAAGGTTTTAAGTTTCTTTTTTCTTAACTTAAATGCAACATGTAATGCATATTGACATAGTTATTACTAAATAAGGGGATATTCTACAAGATAATTGTATCGGTGTCATTTTTGTGTGTTTACTGGCCATTTTAGTGACTCCTTGCAGAAGTGGCGTGACAACGAGGTTGGGTAGAAGCGAGCGTGGCGCAGTGGCGCAGTCATGAATCACGATACGAGAGTTTCGGTTTTGAGGCATCATCAGCGCTCTAATCAGCGCAAGCCTGCATGTGTGTGTACATTGCTAAAATGAAGGCAATAACGCCGCGTTCTTGCTTTCTCTGGGAGTCACCTTTCTGTGCGCGAAAACGAATGCAACGGTTGCTGAGCCTTGACCAGAAGAGATAATAATAATAGTGTAGATACGCATGTTATCCGATTTGAGTCACTTGACGTCAGCTTTGCATGAAAGTGTGCGTCCCATATTCTCAACGTCTCGTTTTTAACCTTTTAAATGCCTGTTTCTGGTGTTGGGACACACACGAACGTTTCGGAAGATAGGGAGAGTGAATGTCGGATGTGCAACGTCGAGCATTATAGTTCTGTGTTTAGTTTTATGCCGATACATGAAAATCGCAAAATAGCACTATTTGAAAAAGCAATATTACTTTGTTTTGGAACACACTACTCCTGAGCCGAAAACAGAATTGTTATAATTGCGAGGAGTGCTTTAAATTAATTGTCAGCCAATGTTTCAGAATGCACCGCATCATTTGTCACTTGCGCAGTGGACTGCGTAAATTACTGGTCGATCTTCTATTCTTGAGGTAGAAAATATTGAAGAGAACCACACTCGCTCACAAACGCGCAGTTACCGTGTTGCCTACTCCACACCGCGCCGTAACCGCTGGTTGTACTACGCTGCACGATGGTAACCGAACGACTGCACGGCGTCCATTTGCAATCCATGGCTCCGTTGGCTCCGTCGCGTTCTCGCGCGTGCGCAGACATTTGCCGAATTTTTGCCGAATCTTTGCCGAACTTTCCTTCAAAAGTTCGGCATTTGCCGAACTTTGCCGAATCTGAAGTTCGGCAGATTCGGTCCATCACTAAAATAAACGGCTACAAGATGTTTTGTACATTTCTTTTTGAGACTATAAATAGCCATTTCTGGACATTTTAATATATGTCTTCAATACGTCTGTAAGACTTGTTAGACGACGTCTTTTAGATGTCCGAGACATCTAAAGACACAATGCCTGACATCTTTTCAAGACATATCTAGACTTTGAATAGGAGTCATTGCATTCAGTAGGGTTCCAACAACAAACCCAACTCATTGTTTTAAAGCTTGTCTGACGTGCCTTTTTATAGGCCTTGCATGGGGTATTGGTAAAAACTACTCTGTCTTCCACATACATAACGAATTACATTGCAAACTGAATGCCGCCCTCCAAATCTCACGAAAACCAGTCCCTTGAAACCGGCGAAGTCGACTGGAGACTTGTTTGGGGACGTATGTGCGATTTTCTTACTCACTCTTTTGTTGTCATTGCTTTTGTGTGTGTTAACTGCCGCCATAAAAAACATTAAATGTGCTTTTGATATGCAGGAACGAAAAAGAAAAACAATGTTGAAGTCTCAGTTAAAGGGATGCTGAATCGAATTTCAGAAAACAATGCAGAATCAATAGGCGGGACGCTCCAAATCCAAAAACGTCACTCACAAAGCGGTATCTCCAATGGATTGTCGTATTTTTGTAAAAGAGGAGCGCGCTCGCACAAGGCCGAAAAGACGCGTGACCTCGCGATTTTCATTTCCTCCTCTTTTTCGCTTTGACTCCTCGAGGCCACGGAGAGGAAAGGGAGTGAGGCCATTTCTCCTCCTTCTCAACTCTTCTGCGATAGGATGACGTCAACATTCTCCGTCATTCGCTCCTTTATTTTCCAGAAATACGGCCATTCGCTCGAGATACGGCTACATGTGCGATGTTTCGTGGTTTATGGCGCCCTGTTGAACACTTCTGCAAGCTTATTTTGTGAAATACGAATTTCGGTTCAGCATCCCTTTAACATAACCACGGGCACAATGTGGTCCCTCCTTGTAACCCACGCAGTTCCGGCAAGATCCTCGCTCTTGCGCATTTTGTTCAGAACTCTGTGAAAACTGTGTTTATGACATAGTTGCTCCCACTGTGGGTTTTTGCAAGCAACATTAGGTGAGTATGAACTCGTCCTCGCAGCTCCTGGAGAAGTGCGAGCAGTCTATGTCAGCGGACAAACCAGTGTCTATGTACAGCAATTAATATGTACCTTATTTGCTGAAAATTGCAGGGTCAAAGTTTGGTTGAAAATGATTTTTTTTTTTTAGATAGTCCACACCTTGTGCAGAGTTTGCATCGGTGCACAGCTTACAGATAAAGAAATTCTCTTACACATCACACCTGAAAAAATGCCCTCTTTGTTATCACACAAGAAATCTTGTATCATACTGAAAAAATTAACATAATCCGTAATTCATAAATTCTGTCATGCCTTGTCATAATAGAACAACCTTCAAAAAACAATTCCTTCTATAGCCTGCACCTGCAGATAGAGTCCGCACCACGTAAACATAGAACATTTATATCTGTACAGTCCGTGGTCTATAGTCCTGGAAGTGTGGTACTAATCCGTCTCCCATTGGCCCAAACTCGTGCGTCAAGGACCCTTCTGGAGGCCCGCCGCAAAAGCAAGAAGACGGGCGTGCGGGGCATCTTCCCGAGTGCCCGCGTCGTCCGTGGCGTCGACGTGGCAGTGGGAGGACCAAGATGGGCGGCAACGGGCGCCGGGGCAAGGTTACTGAGATCCAGGACTGG
>JAZHYW010007377.1:0-92189 GCA_037355805.1 Ixodes ricinus
TTCATTTTACGATGCTCCTTTAGAGTACTTTTTATTTTTTGAGGGACTCCCTCCTCCGTTTGAGGGTGCCAATTCGGCAATTCTATTTGTCATTTGTTAAGAGTAATCCTCCATTTTTTTTATTTTGCACCCAAAAACTGTGAAGTTTAAACAAAATTGCGAGAATTTGAACGGCTGCCTCTCAAGGCTACTAAAATATTTCTTTTCAGGTATCCCTGCCGTACACACTTGTAGTTTTATTTATCGTCAGCTTGATAAGCAATATTTAGTCCTTTCAATCCTTCTATTCTCGGGGGCAACTTTCATGAGATAGTTCAGCAACAACGAAAACATGTCTGGCTGCCCTCAGTGATGTGTACCTGTAAAATGGTTCATGCAAGAATTTTGTAGCTTTGAGTAAATACGACTACGAGCTAACCCCCGACGTTGATAGCTTGCAAAAAGACCCATAGGTTTTCTCTTCGCTCAATGGCAGACGAAGAAAAAATGAAGGAAAAAATAGCTTTCCTCCTCAACTCGCTATTAGAACGGGAGCGATGATCGGCACTAATTGTATACCGCCGGTGTCAGAGTTCGGCTATTCTCAACTTTGATTGAACACGAGCCAACACAGAATGTTTGGCGATGCTGATTGTCAGAACCCGAGCACTCGACTCGAGCTCATGACAATCGAGTACGTCACGATGTCACGTGGACTCGCGGTGAGGAGGTCGTGTGGCATGTGACGTTACTGGTGTCATCAACGCTAATACATCTAAGTCCGTTGCAACTCAAGAAGGTAGCGTGAGGGAAAGAAGGCTGAGGAGGAAGAAGCAGACGGAACGTTGGAGAGGAAGGGGGAAACCTCCTCCTCTTTCCAGCGTTCCGCCTGCTTCCTCCTCCCCGGCCTTTCTTTCCCTCGCCCTACTTGCTTGCGTTGCAACGGACTATCGTTGACGTACTCATTTAAGCTTACTTGACGCGGTGAGTAACGCGACTACGTCCACAAGGCCACGTGATGTGACTTTATTTGACAGCATATCTTGGCACCATGACGTCACGTATCACGTGACACGATTAATCGTAGTTCCAACTACAAAAGCGCCACGAAAACCCACAGTTGTTTATACATTGCAATTCAGTGTATGACAATTTGATCGCTATATAGAAATACAGCTGCCAATTTTTACTTCTCGAACATTCATTTTGCAATAAAAAAATTACCGTAACCGTTTTGAACCGGTTACCGTTATATTATTTCCTGGTCCAGTTCCGGTTCAGTTCCAAGATGGCAGGCGAAGATTTCCGGTTCGGTTCAGTTCTAATTCGGCGAAAAATAACAGGTTCGGTTCCGGTTCGACACTCAGGCGGCAAGCCGTCAGAGTCGCAGGTTGAGATCTGCACTGGTACGAGCCAGCTCGAGGGCCACGGGCCGGTCCGGCTCGTGGGCCGGGCTTCGGCTACATTCATGAAGTGCCCGGACCGGGTTCGGGCCTTGCATTCAAGTCTACTAAGGAGGCCGAAGCAAGCCAAGCCGGCCATTATTATTATTTTTTTTTAGCGGCATGATTTTTGGAGGCGTGTTCGGGAGTTGGGAGAGGAACCGCAGATACTGAAGAATGTGTGCGTGTGTATATGTTTTTGTACGGTTCAATGTGTGTGCAGCGAATGTTCTTCCAAAACCCATCCTTTGGGAATGATTATCTACGTTAATGCGAATAGCATCAAACGGTGCGGAGTTATGCGCGTTCGTCAGGTGGCCGGCACACTCTAGATACGCCAGCCCACTCTTGAGGCGATTCTAAATTTGTTGACACTTTCACAGCCCTGCGCACGATCTCCGCAGCCCAGCACGTGCGTTTGTGTCACTTAGGAAGGCGAGCAAAGCACGCGCCATACGCACAAACACTCAAAATGGTACCGACCAGACTTTCTGGCGTCTCAGCTAGTCTCAACCAACGGTACTCTAAACGGTTGTTTATATCTTTACCATAGGACGCGCTTTACAGCGCTGTCACAGCTACCGGTGCGCGCGCGTTCCATGCACGAGGGCTCATTCCGCTCTCGTGAGGCTGAGCACGGCCGCTACATCACCCTCTCCCGAGCGCATGGAGAGGGCGCGCGCAGCCGTGTAGCTGCTGACGAGCGCTGTAAGAGCGCGCGTCGGCCTATGGTAAAGATATAAACAACCGTTTAGAGGTGCGTTGAATGACTGCCTTCATAGCTCTGTGGTTAGCGCGTCTGCCTGCTGATCAAAGGGTCAACGGTTCGAATCCCAGCCGGCGCCGGTCTTTTTTATTTATTTATCGACCCGCGGCGTAAGAGGTTAGATAGCCAGATAGGTAGATAGATAGATACATACATAGACGAAAAGTGCGTGAAGTATCCAAAGAATGCTATTCGCATTAAAAACTAGCGGCGCGGCGTTCCTTTTCGCCCCTGCGGCGCCACCATCATACCATCGCTTCTCTTCATCAACACGAACACATATGTGCGCCTACACAATGCGCACCCTCGCCGGCGTAAACCTTCTGTACTTACGAGTGCGTGCATCCCCAATATGGGTGAAGAGGTACCCCTGAGGGGTGCTTTTCCTGAACGAGTTCTCGCAGACCACCGCAAAACGGCGATATTGTTTTGTATATTTTTTTCTGCTGTACGCAGCGTGCGTGGGCAATTTAGAATTTTGTCCGTCTTTCGTCCAAACCCGTCGCGACGCTTCCTTTCCTTTTCAACTGTGACACACAGGGGCGGATGCAGAATTTCCTGAGGGGAGAGGGGGTCAGAGTGCAGTGTACCATATGTTCAGGAACCCCCCCCCCCTTTCCTCGTTTCACACCTTAAATGTTACACATACAGAAATCGAAAAGGTCAGACATCCGGACTCCTCCACCAAATCCACCCTAGTGACACATGTAATTTTGTTTACTGCTGCTTGTCATTTTTTGTTTTTCCGTCCTTTCCGCGCGGGTTTGGTCGCAGAAAAGGACGATCGGGGTGATTTTTCTTAACAAGCTGCCTGGCCTGCAGATTAATCCAAATATTATAAGCGGCAAAAAAAAGAAAAAAAGAAAGATGCTTGCAGCATTTAATGTTTGGAATCTGTATATAAACCAGGTTGAAAGTTGGAATAACGATGAAACAAGGTTGGAACAAGGTTAGAAATTATGAATAAATAAGTGGTCAGAAGTGGAGAGAATGACTAGCATTGATGACAGACTGAAGTTTGGCAGAGTGGCAAGGCTTGATGCTGCAAGTACTCACCATAACACAAACCCACAGTCAAAGGTTTCGGCCTCGCTATACAACAAAACGGCAGGGCACACGGTACATTAGCCAAACTACACACACGAATCCAACAAATTACACATCTCATAAGCAGAATATCGAAAAAGAAACCAAGGCCTCCGTGAAAACCATATCTTCAAAATAATAAACTCTTTCATCACCTCCCAAATTCTATATCTGCTTCCCTACCTGCAGCCCACTGCCTCACAGCTCCAAGCAATGGAAAGAGCTCTCCGGAAACCCTATCGCCTCGCGCTGGGGGTCCCACAGTATGCCTCGACAATACAAGTCATCGGCACGGGAACATACAACACACTAGACGAGCTCATACCACTGCACTTAGCGTCCCAGTTACAACGCCTGAAAACGTCCAAGCAGGGCAGACATATATTGTCCCTCATCAACTACGATACCTCCACCCTCCCAGACATCCCCCAAGAACCACCCCCGTGGAACATTCTCCCCAATATCCAGGTAGAGCCTATCCCAAGAAACATGGACCCCGACAGAAACAAAAAGCGCCGAGAACTCAGAGCACGAGCTCTTACACAACGAGTACTCACACTAAAACAAGAAGGAGCTCGCGTCTACTTCACAGATGCGAGCCTTCAAACCGACACCAACACTGGAACGATTGCCTACCACTCCGAACACCACGAACATGCTTTGCAATACACTAACCCACCCGCCATCGATGACTTAGAGGAACACGCCATTGCCATAGCAATTGAGCATGCTTGCACCGAACCCTACACACACCACCCAACCTTTATATTTTCAGACTCACAAGATGCACTCCGCAGCTACCTTCAAAACAAAGTCAATGTTTACACTCGAAACTACCTCGCCCCAATATTGCATCAACACCCCTACCATCATTTTCGTTTAGTGTGGGTGCCAGGCCATGTTTCAATGGAGGGCAATGCAAAAGCCAATGCACTGACCCGAGTTCCCGTTCCCGGACCCTCCATTGGCTGGTCTAGCCCATACTCTCCCAAAACACAGAGAGCTCTCGATAAACACAACCGCCGCACACTGTTGCAAGAGTACCGTAGGAACCGACAAACGCTCCCCTCTCCTCCCGCCCATTTCAGCCGCGCAGACACCGCACTTATCCGGCAGGCGCAGACGCATTCACTGCCATCACATCACGTCCTACATAGAATTCACCGGCGACCCAGCCACCCCCATTGTCAATGTTGTGACACCTACCCCTGGCCGCGTCACACATATTGGGCGTGCCCCCTTTACCCCCCTCATCCCCCCTTCCCCCGAAATCACCTCCTGGGAGGAGTGGCTGGCGCCACCCTTAGACATCGCCGAGCAGACTCTTCAAGCCCTCGCGGCTCATGCCAAGACTGTCTCGGCACAAGTGCTTCAGGAGTACGAGGTCCTGACCACATCCCCCACCCCTAGGAGACCTGGACCAGGGTTTCCTGAGAACAAATAAAGTTCATTCTCTCTCTCTCTCGCGCCGGCGCCCCCATGAACCGAGAGTGACTCACAGTGGACGCGTACAGAACTCACGTCACTCCAAGGTCAGGATCGAGTGTTGTTTCCTTTTCGAGGAAAGCAGTGGCCTCGGAATGCAGCCACGGGCACGTGGCGTCGTCCACTTAGCCGACCAAGGTTAAGGTGCCTCAGGCAGACGGAGCCGACCAAGGCTATGGTCCCGCAGGCACAAGAAAGCAGACGCGTTGGAATGCAGCCACGGGCATCGTCCGCCTAGCCGACCAAGGTTAAGGTCCCGCAAGCAGACGGAGCCGTAGACACGATTCATCACCGGCACGGTTCCTGTTTGAGGCTTGTTTCACTTTGAAGCCATAAGGCCGATTTCAACCCCAGGCAGTTCACAACAGCAGGCTGGTTGACCTCATGCGCCGACTTATCTAGGTGGTGTTGCTTAACCCCGCCACAGGCCATACGCAACACCGCCCTCTACATTTCGTGCTTAAAGGGATTGTCCGGTCAAATTTTGTATTCGAGAGAACAGTTGAATATCATTGTTAATGCCTCGAGATGCACCGTACGTGCAATATCTGAATTTTATATGCCCCTCTGCATGAGTAATTGAATTTATACTCCTCCAATCGCACTCTAGCGTAAACGCTGTTTTCGGTGGCAACATGGGAGCTCTGACGTCACAAAACACAAAGCGAGCATTTCTGTCTCGTTGTTTACATGCGAGTGAGCGCCTCAGCGTGCTTCGTTTTTGTTGTTGTGCTCGACTTGTTTCGTGGTTGGGTGAGATTTTTGTTGTGCGGTTGGGTGTCACAACCACCGGGCAGCACATGCCAGCCAAGACATGACGTTCCACACTTTTCCGCGAGACGTGCAGTGACAAGCAAAATGGATCGTCGCCGTGCGCAGGGACTGGTTTCCCGTCAAGATCGAGATCCCGCTTATGCAGCAATCGTCTATACAGAAAAGAGCTACGAGCTGAGCTCTAAGCGGACAGAAGGCTCGTAAGCTGAGGTGTGATGCTGTGCGAGCGATATTAAACTACGTCCATCCACTCCTCGCCCAAATCGGATCAATCAATTTGTTTATGCAGCGAAACCGAAACCAACAGCTAGACCACCTGGAAACGATACCAGGGCCGGCTTGCTAGAACCAGCGTCTCAGCTGAGACTGGGTGAAAGAAAGCACTGCCAAAGCCAGCGCACGAGCTGAGCGGGACTCAAGCTGCGTCTCAAGACGCTCGCGCGCCCCAGCCTTTGCAGTGTTTTCTTTCACCCAGTCTCAGCCGAGACGCTGTTCTAGCAAGCCGGCCCAGCACGCGTGCAGTCAAATACTGTTTGACCCGCTTGTGAAAATACAGCGTGGCTACGATTCACCAAGCTCATCCAAGTCAAGTGACGACATGCATTTGAACGATTCGCCGGTTGCCTTCGACCCGCGGTCATCGCCCCTGAGGGAAAGACCCGCAGCCTCTCATCACCGATCCAGTGGATCCGCCGAAATGTGTACCCATATGCCGCAATAATTTAATGAATGGATAAGGGCTAGTGTGAGGTAGACCTCTCTTATTGACGTTCACACGAAAAGACTCGCCCGAAAACTGAAACATTTATTTTCGACCTGAAGAAAAAATGCTACTTTTATTGCCGGGCTTGACTGATGAGGCAGGGCTTCGCGGACCCGTAGAATGCCTTCGCGGACCCCAAAGGGTCCGCTGACCCCCATTTGAGAACCACTGGCCTAGGAGACTATATAATTCAAAACAAAATACAAAACATCTATCGACCAACGCTTGTTATCCCGTCCATCCGACAAACCTTTGCGTTTTGTGACGTCACGCAGCAGCTACGGATGTCAGCCATTGACACTGGCGAAATTCGGGGTGCAGTTTCGTACACACGCTCATGAAAGGTTTAATTAATAACGGGAGATCATATATCAAAATAAAAATGTCGTTTGTCTACATGAAGGCTCCCTCGACGTAGCGAGCACAAAAACTTAAGTACTTCCGGTTTCGACCGGACAATCCCTTGCGGCTCCTGGGGTTGGTTGGCCCTAGAACCACTAAATGAGCTACACTTAGAGTATCGGAACTCCGTTCCCCGATCTCCTAGTGGGCCCCGCCATCTATAGTGCTTAGAGCAGAATACACGCAACTGTCGATCGTCACAATAAAAAAAAAAACGCGACTTCTTCAGCTTTAGACAGGGTGGTAGGAAGCTCAGGTGATATTGTTTTGCTCTGTCGCGAACAGTTCTAACATTTCTGGAGGACGGAAAAACGTTTCCTGCGATTTCAGGTAAAGCTTCAGTCGTTACTCTGAAGCGTAGCTTATTTGAAGTGGCTGTAGTTGGCCCTATCAAGCTATACTTCGTTTCAGCTTGGGTCCAGACGCAGCCGATGCTACGAGCGCGAGCGTGTGGCCCTGAATAGTGCTTGCATTGCACGAGCGCGCGTGCTTGGCAGGGACGCAGAAAGCCCGGAGCTCGCGCTTGTAGCATCGCCTCTGTCTGGACCCAAGCTGAAAGGAAGTATAGCGCTTTAATAAAACTCCAGAATGCGCTTACGGACCAGTCGAACCACATACTTTTTGTGCTTATGAAAAAAGCGTTGTAGCTTTTCTGGCATTATTTCATCGCCAGACACGAATCAAAACACAGGCCGTAAGAGGGAAAACAATAAAAGAAAACCCATCCTTTGGGAATGATTATCTACGTTAATGCGAATAGCATCAAACGGTGCGGAGTTATGCGCGTTCGTCAGGTGGCCGGCACACTCTAGATACGCCAGCCCACTCTTGAGGCGATTCTAAATTTGTTGACACTTTCACAGCCCTGCGCACGATCTCCGCAGCCCAGCACGTGCGTTTGTGTCACTTAGGAAGGCGAGCAAAGCACGCGCCATACGCACAAACACTCAAAATGGTACCGACCAGACTTTCTGGAGTCTCAGCTAGTCTCAACCAACGGTACTTCTAAACGGTTGTTTATATCTTTACCATAGGACGCGCTTTACAGCGCTGTCACAGCTACCGGTGCGCGCGCGTTCCATGCACGAGGGCTCATTCCGCTCTCGTGAGGCTGAGCACGGCCGCTACATCACCCTCTCCCGAGCGCGGGAGAGGGTGAGCTAGCGGCCGTGCTCAGCCTCACGAGAGCGGAATGAGCCTCGTGCATGGAACGCACGCGTACCGGTAGCTGTGACAGCGCTGTAAAGCGCGTCCTAAGGTAAAGATATAAACAACCGTTTAGAGTGCGTTGAATGACTGCCTTCATAGCTCTGTGGTTAGCGCGTCTGCCTGCTGATCAAAGGGTCAACGGTTCGAATCCCAGCCGGCGCCGGTCTTTTTTATTTATTTATCGACCCGCGGCGCAAGAGGTTAGATAGATAGATAGATAGATAGATACATAGACGAAAAGTGCGTGAAGTATCCAAAGAATGCTATTCGCATTAAAAAGCAAAACCTCCATCTCTTACATAAGGACGAACCTGTCTTTTGGTGGTTCAGCTTCTGCGCATGACTTCGGAGAATTGCAGAGAAACGGCGCCGCGACGGGGGCTTGCGAAGTTGTGCACAAATGACGTCTGCAGCGCGAATTTACACAGTTTTCCGCCCGAAACCAAAAAGAAAAGAAATAGCGTTACGTCGTAGTTCGCCAAAAATGTTACGCGTTGCTGAGAACGTTTTCCACCTTGCAATTGTAAACAGATACACTGACCGTTACTTTATAAAACCAACGAACGTAAGTCTCGCGCGACTTTGGGTATCCGCATTCTTATTTGGCGCTGACAAGCCGTGAATACAATCCACAAGAACAATTGAATTCTCAACAAGAGGAATAAAAGAAGGCGGCACGCCCTGCGTGTCGGTCAGTGACAATAGCTAGGAATAGTTAGGATGGCGATGCTGGCTAGTTGCTTCATACTTAGTAAAATCAACACAACGCAAAAAAAGGAAGTAGAAGGGTGTACACAAGACAGGCGCTGACTCTCAACTAAAGTTTCAATGAAAAAAAAAAGAGGGAAAGAACACTGAAATAAACAACAGCGAACAACACCATCATGGCCAATCGGCACCTGTCCTGATAACTAATAACTGTATATCATCATTATTTCAAGCCAATAATAAAACAAAATACAAACAATAAAAATAAAATATATACGCTGATTGACAGCGTTCCAGGGCTGCGCGACAGATGTCACCAGTGTGCCCGCAGATCTGTCGTCGTCCAGCGCCGTGCACGTTTCCTTTGCTTCTCCGCCTCCTGGTTGTCTAGGTTGCAAGGAGAGTATCCGTATGAAACTTTGATTTAATTTTACATGGGTGCAAGAGTGAATGGTAAGGGGAGGGGGGGGAGGGGGGCGACGCCACAATTTATATTAATTTTAATTCTTAAAAGCACGTATATTAACGAAAGCGTGGTTCCTCAAGAAAATATAAGACACCTGTATGATATTTCAATATATAATTTTCTTATTCCCATTCAAGTTTGATGTAATGCACCATACATTTTTTTTTAAATTTTTATTTGCCAAGAAGTAAACGTTTCAGGAATACGCGGCTTTTGTCAGTCGTACTAAAGACATTCTCCCTCTCACCCAACAACGAATAAAAAAACTCACACACGCACAAAAAAAAAACAGGTTTTTTTTG
Source organism: Ixodes ricinus (assembly GCA_037355805.1). NCBI lineage: Eukaryota > Metazoa > Arthropoda > Arachnida > Ixodida > Ixodidae > Ixodes > Ixodes ricinus. The sequence continues at coordinate 9,383 of JAZHYW010007377.1, forward strand.
TTTAAGGGATTATCAGTGTTTTTCTGTATTTTCAGGGTCGCGGCCCTTAAACGGAAACTGAAGCGAATTTGGATTTGAGAAAAAAACACTCAAATCGTCTTCATTTCGCCTCCAGGATCACGAATATTGAGATTATTAATTTTTACTCTTTAATTTCGTGCACGGAGGTTGCAGAAAATCCTTTTCAAAATACCACTGAACCCCCTCCTTCCCGGAGCGTAACGTAATATCCAGAGCTTTTTTTTTTTAAATCTCCGCTCTCGCGCATTTTCTGCTCCTATCAAAGTTTAGCACGCGCACTCTTGCTATTTTCAAAAAAGGTAAAAAAGACGGCACGACTGGTGTCAATGCGGGGAATCTTCTTGGCAAGCTTGCAATTGCAAGCGCTGCCCACACGAGTGACACTCGCTTGGCGGGCCAAATATCCTAGTATGACGTCACGACTGGTCGGAGGTTTGTCGTATTTTCTCGCGTTTTGTTACATCTCAGGGGAAAACGAACGTGATATTCAGATTCACAGGATAAAAATACCATAAAATTCACCTCTCAGAGTCGCTTTTTTTTTTCAAGAACCTTTTTAGTTTTTTTTTTAACTCCAGATATAACCGGTTTTTGAGAGGTGGATATTTTACGCAGTACTGCGAACGGACAGTGTTCCGGCATGTGTGAAGACTAGCCTCTAGCATCAATCGTCTTTAACTAAAACTCGGAAAGACACACCAAAGTTTAAACCCGAAATGTTGTCGGTATTTCTTCAAAGCGGCCTGGCGCCCTTGTATTTGCATACCTCCCCCTTTTTTATCATCGTTCTGCCTGTTGTAAATTTGGTCGGGGCAATATAACCAAAGCTGTCGTATGGACTCAACCCGAGAGTGGAAATTAGTCAGGGGCTCTAACCAGGTAGACCGGCTAGCGAGTGGCATTTATCGTTACCACATATCAAGAAATATATATTCCAAGAGATATCATAAAGCTTGTTAGGGTAAAAGTGAACGTGAAGTTTGATGTGAAATTGAAATCAGTTGAATGCTCTATTGTCGCCAAACTGAATTGGTGGAAACAGGATAGTTTTGGTTTGTAGTTAGTTACGCTAGTCCCACAGAATACACTGCTCGTTAAAGTCAGAAATTGCTAGCAACTCTATAGCCTTGAACACATACGCAAAAAATAAATACAAATAAAACAAACACCCGACATTCATTGCACAAAATTTGGAACATGCGATTATTGTTTACACGCTGTGGCTAAAATCAAAGTGAAGGTCTTTACTGAGCGAATATCGCAAAAAATATCTTATTAAAATCAATATTACAGTTTATCTTCAAAAAATATCCGCACGTAATTTTTGTTTGAAGGTGTGAATTCTTTTTTTTATGTGTGTTCTGTATTTTGTACGATTTTAATTTGGGCTTCTTGCATATCTATTCTAGCTGTACACTCTGAGTTGCAAAGTTGGAGGAGAAAAACAGGGCGAAAAATTGAAGGACTAGAAGAAAATCCACCTCGTCCCCCGCCAAAGCTACCGAAGGGGAGCTAACTACACATACCCGCTTCATAACTGGCGATAACAAAGGTCTTATCAATTTCTTTCATTATATTTTTGCACTGCGCAAATACATTCCAGCAAAACTGAAAACGCACATCTGTCGCAATGTATCGCAATGTTTTTTTTTTTTTGTTTCTTTTTGTGCCAGTTGTGAAGGGGGAATGCGTGTTAGTGGCCCGTCAGTAACCTTGGCGGATGACGAGGTGAATTTCATCCAGACGTGCGTCAAGTACATGTAAGCACGTGTCCGCGTGCTTGGGGTGTTTTATCGGATTGATTTTTTTTTCTCCCGTTTCTTGTTTACTGGCTGTTTCGTGCAAGAGAAAAAAAAAGTTTCACTTTCAAGTCAGCGCTGTGTTCGTGGGCTCCTTTTCCTAGTTCTTTATTTTTTCGCACTGTTTTTTTCACTCACACTATGCAAAAACAACTAGCCGACTCCACGCCTCGTTGGAGTTACAAAACGGTACATTTACGTTCGTTTAGAGAGCAGAATCTTACTAGTGCCTATTGCAGCAGCCAGCACAATGAACGACTTGCTTTCTAGAAGGCCCAAAATGACTTATTTGGAGGTGGTGACATGTTGGACAATAATTCCCAGAAAGTGTTCCTACGCTTTAAAAACGCTGGCACACTCTATTGCTTTACGATAAGGAAAGCGGGACATTTAAGATAAACAGTCAAGGCACTGCCACATGGCAACTCAAATGGCATTTAACCTAAATGCCATTTATAGCAAACTGAGTTCCCCAAACTCATTAACGGCTCATAAAGCGCACTCTCGTAGGCAGCGCTCGACACATGTTTCGGGATTTCGAGAACAAACGAGGCAATTATTTGTTGAAACAATTTTTTATCGTTTTAGTTGCAAAAATATCGTGTTTAACAAATATTTCGCACATACGTTACGCTCCTAATTGTTTAACCTACTCATGGCTCCGGTTATCCAGTAGACCTAATGGCTCTGAACCTGTCGTTTGCTCGCCTCGGTCGGCTCTCGGTTCGTTGCTTGCAGTTGCGTTTCAGATTTACGCGTTTTTACGCTGCCGTAAGAAACGTCTGCCGCGAATAAAAGGCCGCCTGTCAACTGGACCACCCGAGAGACGTCGGCAGCTCAAACCATGTGAGACGAGCGCTTCGAATGTCTTCAGTAGCAGAAGTGGAACGGTGGGTTCTGCGCCGGTATACGGGCGTTTTTAATAGCCCTCGGTTTCCTCAAGACGTATGCCGCAGTCCATCACAACACCGAAAGCTCAAGGAACATGTTTGGGTAAGATATAACTTCGATGGTGGGCGTAACCGGCCAAGTCAACAGTAGTACGCAAAACAATTAGCGGACGTGACGGCCACTTTGTTTTGCGTGTGTTGGCCGTCGCAGCACTGGAGTACCTACGAGTTCATTGCACGACCGGCTTGGTCGTAGTTCTTAGTAACGGTTTTCGCCAGGCAGCCCTTAAGCGTTCTCTTTCTTGCTCAAGCAATAGCTCCCGAGGTGGGTTGACATACCTTGTGAATTGTATTAACTCCGGGTAGAAATACTGGCAAGAATGCAAGACGACAGAAAGAGGTTACTATGCTTCAAGTGGTACAAACCTTGTAAAGGGTATGTTGTTTTAATAATCGTAGTTTAGGTATTCGCGACCGGAACCTTTTACCGGCTTTTACATTCCCATTCACATGCTTCGAAAATAAGTAAATCGAAATACTGCATGGAGTCAGTTTCTGAATGTGTCTAATTCTAGTATTCTTCAAAATTATGTTGAATAATCTCAGCCTGTTTGAAATCTAAATTTTCTATGTGTATTTACATCTAAGCATCATATCACTATGAGTAATGATCCGTGCACAATTGTATTTTAAAACATCCTAAAAATTGTTTAATAAGGTATTGAAGATATACCTTGAATACAGTTGTTGCACTGTTGCCACCTAAAATATCTACATGTTCCAGAAAACATCTGCTGCTTGGGATTCACCATAGAAGTTGGCAAAGGAGCTGGCTACATTACGGAGAAATCTAGAAGTTTCTGGGATCGCTGTCTCTGAATAACAAGCAGCAGCTTTTGTAACCATGGCCACTTGTGTGACATTCTCCTCAGGTTTTCAAACGTGCAGTGGAGAAGCGCTGCAGAAAGCGAACTGTCTGAGGGGCCTTCTGGAAAAGCAGCAATAAAAGAATTGTGTAAGGCCGGCGAGGACAGTGCAGTAGCCAGCATCAGGGGCCGGGCCACTGGTGTTGACTCCAAGAGACCTGAGACCAGTGGCAATCTGAGTTCCTGAACAGGCCGACGGAGCAGTAGTATAAGGGCCGGCGCAAGCGCTAATGTGCAGCGGACAAAAGCGCAAACGAAGAGTCCACATAGCCGTCGAATGTGCTTCGGCTCGGTTTTGAAGCATCCCAACATGCTCCAATAGAGCACCCAGAATATGCGAGTCACTTGCAGCAGCAGTGATGGATGTTGTACGTTTGATTGGCCCAACTATCCAAAATTAAGTGCTAAACAATAATGTGCACTATGATGTCTGACCTGGCAGTGGAATATACGTAGATTAGCCCCCTTAAAAAAGTAGTCTACTGAAAGGTTACTGTAGATTTTGAAGTGTGATTGGTACTTATCAAACTTTTCACGAAAGCTTTAAGTTGTCTTCCTACTTTCTTGTGATATATCTGGGCATATTACTTGTTAAGGCCCGTTCCCACACTTGCAACCGAGTACGACCGAGAGAGACGAGACCTGTTGAAACCTCTGAAAATTTCTTAGGACGAGAGAACACACTGGTACGCCGGCGCCATCTATACGGTGACCCTGGAACTGCATTTAACAAGAGCGAAGGTTTTGCGGGATTTGCGGGGTCAAATGTGCGTAATACCTATTAGAAAGGCTCGTTTATAACGTTGACAAAAGGTTTCCGAGCCAAGAAGAAAGGATTATGCGCGAGAAAAATAGAAAATATGCCGGACCGCCAAGTTTACACTGCTTCCCAATAGATGGCGCCAAAGTGTCCTCTCGTCGTAAGAGGTACTAAGAGCTTCCAAGCAGGGCTTAAAGTCTCCCTCCAGTCTGAGGGGGTATCTCAGCTCGAGCACAGGTAGAGGCTCCCGGAGAAAGGAGGCGGAGGGGGGGGGGGGCTCTATTTGTGCTTCTTCGAAAACATTAAACCAACACTTCTACGGATTCTTTCTACGGCTATGTATTCTTGCTATTTATCCAGGATTTGTCATCTCTGTTCCCCAAGCATAAGACTAAGACAGAGGGACCTTAGGTACAATGGGGGTCTCAGACTCCCCGCCAAAATTGGAGTAGGTCCCGGACCCCCTGAGATTCCCCCAGACTTTAAGCACTGGTTCCAAGGCACAAGGTTCTAAGAGGTTGCAAGTGTGTGAACGGGCCTTCAGCTATCCGTCTTGTAATCCGTCAGTTCAAAAAGAGTATTATCTCGACACGAAGACTCAGAAACAGATATTCAGCTGAAGGTTTCGGTCCTGGAACCAGAATGCAGCCTTGAAATTCTCCTATCTGGGGCGCTCATATCCAACGACTACCTTCCAGTCGACTGTTGGGCCGGGTAGCTTGTGGAGGGCGACATTAAAAACTGTTTTCATTGCTCTCTGTCTGCGACAAAGTTCTCGATGCAAAGGCCACATGCCTTTAAATGACCTTTTCTTCCACTTGGCTCAGTACAACTTCCAGCTCATACAGAGAGGCATCGCAGGCCAGCAACATGGGACGTGACACACTGTAGTGTGCTAGAACAGCTCAGGGTTCTAGTGTACAGGTATGAGCGGATCTCAAGCTCCGCGAGTGCACGGACGCCAATAGCTTTGACCATGGCCCTTATATATGGGACTATGCTTTGTCTTCATAAGGGGTATCCACACGAAGGAGAACTCCGCGGACGGATGTCGTGACGTCAGCAACCCGAGAAACTCCGTCCTCGGCTCCGCCACGCGGCTGCGGAGCTTTCGTGCTAACAGTACGAAGCCTCCGCGCCTCCGCCACGGAGGAGAACGGCGCCGCGAGACGTCAAAAAGGGATGACGTATGTCTCACGTGATGCGTGCTCCGCGGAGGAAAGGGGCGGATTTCTCCTTCGTGTGGATACCCCAATAGCAATGGAAAATAGTGTCAAGCAAACGGTGTGCGGCACGCGCCGTTTGCTTGACACCGGGTGCAGCCGAGATTGGTTTTGCCGGAGAACTGCTAGATCTTACTGTTGCTTAGAGAATGGGCCAGAAACGATGCGTGTATGACGGAGTGATGCGATGGTAACTAGCAATGTCTCGGTGCCGCGCGCCTTCCTTTCACTTTCAAGAGTAGCGCGACTCTTCTACTACATTGTGGTGTAACCGCGGCCGATGCAGCAAGAAATCCCAAGGTAACTCTATCCCATCCAATCCAGCATCGCGTGACCTCGAGCTCCGCGATTCGAATGGCAAAACCGGAAAGTCACATCTCACTGATCGATTGACCCTGGAGGCTTGTAGCGTTCGCTCGATACATCTCGGCTATCTCGGCAATTCAGTGGCCCATATTTTTTGTGTGTTTTCAGATTGCACAAGCTATTGCATCTCTCGGCACGAGTGCGCGTAGACAATATGTACTCAAGTTTATATTTGACTTTAAGTGCGAGCGAGGCCGAAGACACGAGCGCAGTGTTTTATGACCTGGACTCACATTGTACAATCTTCCATTGTGGTAGGCTTGTTGTTGAGCATGTTCCTCTTGCAGTGTTAATTGTGTATCGTCGCATTTTTCTTGGGAAGAAATAGTAGGATGCGCACCGGCATGGCGCAATGACGTTACGTGGAAGCCCTGTGTAGCGCTAACTCGGTGGAACTTGTGTGTCCTTGCCGTTTGAGCTGCGGGACACCAGACAATTAAATGGCTGGATGAGATGACCAAAGTCACGATTGTCACGAGATAATCATCAACACTCTCCTTGTTTCACGCTACGAGTTTAAACAGCATGCTGTTTCGATAGAGAAAGATGATGAAATGAAGTATGGCTTGAGCGTTCACGCTAAGATACGCCGCAGCGCGTATTTTTGTTTTGCAAACATAAGATAGGAGAGAAAATGACCAGATATCAAGCGGGCGGTAAAAGCTACAAGCCTCCGCTCTGAGCTAAAGTCCCTAGGTAAAACTCACGCTTGGCGTTTCTTTCAAGTACCGAGAACCACTGTTGGCGAATGCGTGGAACACGTACAACGAGCCCACGAGCGAGTGCCACACCGCGATTTGCTTTCAGTCGCTTATTTCAGTGCTGCACCGCCATTTTGCTTCCAAGGGTCTCACGAGGCACGGACGTTGTGCATTGGCGTATTTGATGATTTGATGCCACTTGCAAGAAAACAGTCACATCAAGGGCCTTTACTGAGTGCACGGGACTATTCGGTTTGACCTTGGGACAAGCGGAACGCGAGGTCACGTGGCACATTCTTATCGCAGGATTGGCTGAACTGGCTGCACAGGTCGTGGCATCGCCCGCGGTCACTGTACGTCACTCTACACTCTACTACCTAAGTGTCCGGCCCCTGCGGCGGATGCTCTTCATATGCTGCGGCTCCGCTCCGGGACAAGCAGATACTCAACGAGGCCGGACTAGGGGCCACCTATATGACTACACCCAGTGGGTGAATGACGACAAGTTTTACAAGTCGCTCCTGCAGTTCCTGCACGACGCAGAACTGCACGGTTCCCTCCACGAGTGAAGTGAATGCGGTTACTTCCATGATGGGGCATGGATATGTGGTTCTTCCCACGAGTGAGATGGATGACCGTATCCAAGGGCGTCAACGTACTCTGACGGGCGGAGTTCAAAAAACGGACGAAAAAAATTACAGGAACATTCATTGCTGGATTCTTGGGGAATCCGTTGCATGGCTGTTGGGAAACGCCACAACGTCCCCTTTGGGAAACTCTAACACTGACCTCGTAACGTGGCCAAAAAGAGGTCGCAAAATATAGAGGAAGCAAAAGAGAAAGCCAAAAGAAAAAAGTGAAGGGCGTTAGCGTTCCGCAAAGGGGAACGTGTGTGGCGTTTCCAATGGTCCTGCTAACGCATTCCCAAAGAATCCACCAATGGATCTTCTCCTAATTTTTTGTATGACCAGCGTGACATAGACATGCAAGAAAAAAAAAACAATGTTCAGACAGTGTCTGGAGACTGTCTTTTGTATGTTGCATACGACCAGTGTGTCGGCGGCTTACCAGAATTTGCAGCCAGAGTTCGGTCATCGCACTGGGTGGGCTTTTAGTAACTGGCCAGCCAAAGTCCAAGTTTAGCTGGGATGTTTCTTTATTGCAAAGTCAGTCTGCATCGAAGTGTGTCTAACGCTGTAGAGGTCACAATTTCGCAGGCCTAGCGGGATCGCAAACCTCAGTGTTCTAACCTCCGTCATACAGTAGAGATGAGACTATTGTGTGATGCCGAACAGCAGAAAACTTCCAACGTAGCCATACGAGCATTTCTGAAGCCGGGGTCACACTACTCATACATCTTACAAAAGACAGGAGGGATCGGTGGCCGAGTGGTCTAACGCACACCAGTCCGGAACACGTGGAGCGAAAGCTCGCGCTGCAGAACCCAGGATCCTGAATTCAATCCCCACCCCCGCCCCTTTCGATCTGGATGAGCATCGTACTGATGCACGTTAAAGACTCCAGACTAGCGGTTGTACTGCACTGACTAAATTGCTCATCTACAGCTTGGAGACTCGTCGCCGTTGAGGCAGACCAAGTTCTAGGCTGTATAAACATACACACAGCCCAATTTTACAAAAAGACACTCTGCAAACACGAGTCACCGCATTATCCGTGGTTCGAATGCCGCGTGACAAGTTTCCTCCTTGTACTCGTTGCCATGCGGCATTCGAAGCACGGATATCGTGGTGACTCGCATTCGAATCTGTGTGCAGAGTGTTTTTTGTATGATGTGTAAGTACTGTGACCGCGGTTTGAAGGGGCAGTGCATCGATTTTAAGGTTGAAATAATTTACGGTTAGCATTTTTTTAATTGCTTATCATTTCACAAGTAAACGAAAACATTCATCCTTCTTCAGAAATACAGCAATTCCACTGCGTAATCGCAAAGAAAAAAAAACGAATTATGTACCGATCTGCAGCCGCGTGTGGCGGATACAGGAACTGCTGTGTGACGTACCTTGGGGGATGTCGCTTGTAAGTTAGCGATTTGTGCAATTTTGTGCTCTAATTAAGGTTGTTTTTTTTATCTTATCGCTTGAGTATAGAGCAATGCGTGAAGAGTCTAGTATTATCCCTAAAATTTATTAAATTGCCATGGCGCCATCTACCGGAAGTCAACAAAACCATCCCGCCTGCGCAACCACCCACCCCGTCGTTCCCGTTTTTTTTTTTTTTTGCTGCATTTTAGGCAGCATTTTGTTTTCGCGTGCGTGGAAGCGCACTATAGGGAGTATTCACTGGACGCCATATTTGTGGGTGCTGTTTAGAGCGCATGCTCAGAACGAGCTCACATTAATAGGCTGCTAAGACAAGCAATCTTGATGGTGCGGAATGCACGTTGCAAAAGAACTGTGGAAGCTTGCCCTTTGCACGCGCTCAGCAGTCGCGCACACAGCTATGGCTGCCAGTGAATACTCCCTATAACGATGACGAAAAAAAAGTCTCGTGAGCCAACGCACGAGTGTTGATCGAACTGCTTGGTTGACCATAGCCTCCTATATAGACCATTCCAAAAACGAGCTTCTGGTCGGTGCCATTTTCAGAGCTCGTGCGTATGGCGCGTGTCAGCGTGATTTGCTCGCTTTCCGAAGCGATGATCATGCACGTGCTGGACTGTGATGTTCCCACGCTGGGCTGTTATTTTCCAATCATTAGAACGGTGTATACTGACAAAGCCTGGCAGATCGCCACGAGAAGCGGTCACCGAAATTGAAGAGGTAGAGCGGCAGACAACGGATGAGAGGAGAGCCACGAGATGGGCGCCCCGCTGCGGCGAGATGCCGAAGCACACTTCTCCCGAGCGATGGAATGTTCGCTCGTGCTCTTCGCGTTCCCCGCGCTACCGCTTCTTTTCTCGTCCGGTTTGAAAGCCATGTTTCGGGTCCTCGCCGCTGCAAAAGCTGAGCGCTGACATCCAGGTTCCCCGAGAAATGCTCTGTGCTACCAGATCCTCGCGCTCCATATCTGCGACCGGGCACTCTATGGCTCCGTCGTCGAAATGCCAGGCTTTGTGAGTATACAGGAGGCTATGGGTTTACCCAACGTTCTGCCGATACTCCGTTCTGTGTCAAGAGCATACATTGTGTAAATATTTGTACATGGATTAAAGAGCTTCAGCAACGTCTCGAGTAATGTCTAGCAGTTTGGTTTGCTTGAGGGGCAGATAGGAGTCTGAACTTTCGTTTTCTCGTGTTTCTAAATGTACGATCGTATCGACCGCCGCGATCGCCGGCGATGCCTAGCGGGTACGGTATTTTGCTGTGCCCAAACCGGAGCCCCTGTTCGTAAACCAAAATCTCCTCTATCATCGTCTATCGAACACCTCAGGGATGCGTGGTGTCAGAGACCAACACGCCACGATGCCATATTGGTCGAGAACACGGTTGACACGGTGTTCAGAGTCACAGGTGGAGTGCTGGAGGACCAAAAAACGGAGGTCACAGAGCCCATCCGGAGGTGATATGATCCCCCAGAGATGTCACTGCGCACGTGACCCGGATGTACTCTTTCGCCGATCCACGAGTTGAAAGCACCGGAAATTCGATCTTTGCCATTTGTTTAAATAAAACCTAGCTCACGGAAGCGGAAATGGTTTTCTGTTCTTGTATCGAGAAATGACTGAGGCCAACTCCCACAATGATTTGGCTGAACTTCAAATATCGTTGCACCGCCCCTTTAAAGGAACACGTTTCCAAGTGTCTATTAAAAGATCACGAATTCCGCTTAAAACACATTTTAAACGTCGAAAACTTGAAAAAAAAATTTAATTGATTTTGATACCAAGTTGGAGAGTTGACGTTTCATTTGCATGCATGAAACCTATCAGGCTCGCGGTTTCAACAACGTCACGGATCCCCGCGTTTAGTGTTCGTGTAAATAGCGAGAGAAAATCTAGTGGCCGGAGTTAAAGGGACGATGCAACGATTTTTGTATTTTGCGCAAATACCACTTAGAACGGATCCCTGACGTTAATGACCTGTGAAATACCCGTTCGTTTTTCACCACACGCAATCAAAGTCCCAGAAAAATTTAAAAAAAACCCAGCAGAGTTCATTTTCTCAACTCGCAGCCAGAACAATTAGCGGCCACGTGATCTGGAGCCGATTATACGCCGCCAATGTTAATCATAGCCATGCGCTGGGGTTGGCAAGGCACAGGACACGCGCTGAGTTCCAGACATTGTTATGGTTCGGCTGTTGTCGTCGTTCAGCGATTGGACACAGGACACCACCCGAATGCTTCTCGAGCTATCGATTATCACGAGCCTAAATCGAGTGCCCACGCAATGCTGGGGTCCAATCTATGAGCCGCATTCAAATATCGTCACTGGTCGGTACTGCTACCGCCCAGCTACGTCATCAGGTTTTGCGAAGGAGAGATAGAATGAAAGCACTCGGTTTTGTTCTCAAAATTACAGCACAACAAAGGAGTTTCTTGGTCAGTAGTGTTGCGTGCGAGTATCCTTGAGTCCCACTAGTGCCAGTAAGCTCGTGTAAAGTGAAAAACATTCCAATTGAATATCGTTGCACCGCCCCTTTAACTCTAATTCTCTTTCACGAAGGCCAGCCAAGTAGAATCCACCTTTTCACATAATGATTTCGGAGGTTCTGGTATCGAAAAAGTTCCATGAATTCACGAGCGATTATAATAGGCTTTCAAGCGAGAGTGCCAGTGCCCAAGGCAAGCGTGGCGCGCGCGCGTCTCTCCCCTGAAGTCTTTAACCGGCGATCTCTAAAAAAGAGGATTATCCTTCGCCACGTTTCTTAGTTCAGCGGATCACTTTCAACATCTTAGCGTATTTTAGGATGCCCTATATCTAAGGAGATGCAGTCCTGCGTGCCAAAACAACAACAAAAAATATTGGTTATAGCAGTGGTTGTTTATTTTTATATTACATTTACAAACCTTAGGATATTCCTTTCGCGTACATATCATCGAACCGTGTTCTCAATACGGCATCGCTAATACTCGGTAGAAAACTCGCTCTCTCTACGCAACACAAAACAACAACAACAACAAGAAGGTAGATGGAAAAATACCCACGCGCAATGCGTACATCCAGAAGTCAGGGCTTCCTACTGTTTCGCGTAAATACTTATCGCCATATATATACCCGTACATTAAGACCTATCTCCGAGCTCATTTCTAGAGGCGCCGATCAGGGATAGCGTTTTCTTTTTTTAAATAAATGACCAAAAATTGAAAAAAGAAACAAAAAAGGAAACATTTTCACTGTTGATTTATACTTTTTTTCTTTCTCTTTTTTTAAAGGGCAAGATCCAAAAAGTTTCCTTTACCGCTAAAATTATCACCATGGGGTGTCCAAAAATAATTTCGAAAAGAAAACAAGCTTGAGAAGCCGAGCGAGAAAACGAGAGAAGAAGAGAGAGAGAAACAGAGGCAGAGAGAACGCAACAGGCGCTATCCACAAAATGCCAGGAAAGATGGAGTACCTGTCGCCTTGTTACACCTCCTCGTACGAGTTGTCACAGCAATCTGGCGACCGCGAAGTACGATGTGATAATAACACGTGTTTGCTTCGGCGTACAAAAAATTGAAGACAACTGTCTCGAGATTATTTTTATTTTTTCGGCAAGCATTGTTCTTTCTATGATGGCACTGGCTCTAATGCAATCCTTGTGGTTGTACCGTTGACCATTTGAACAAAAATTTGTGACGTGACTCAATCACTCGGTCACAAAAACGAAAAAAAACTTGTCCTCATTATATGCTACACAGACTTTTTTTATAGGTTATGATTTAAAATTAAACGAGTACCGTAATAAAATTTAGGCTCTTAGTTTATTGATTCAATATACACTACAGTATTGCTAGGCCATAGACATTCCGGTTTAAACCGAAAAAACACCGATAAACATCCGTTGGTTGCAAAAATACAAAATCGGTATAAACGACACCTATAAACATCCGTCTCTTGTCAAAAGATGCAAAATCTGTTCAAACCGAAAGACACCGATTTCTTGAAATGTTTGATCCAGCTAGGACTGTTTTTGTCGAGGAAACCCTCCTTTCAGAAGAGAATTCTTAGTTTTTTTATGAGCTCTCTTCCCCGATAATCACCATTTTAAGCGTCCGTTCGAAGCAGATCAGCGAACTACACCGATATCTCAAATATGAATAAGGAGCAAAAAACATCCGCTGATTTCATTTATAAATATTCACCGGAATGGTGAGGCCTTCAACTGGTGATGCTCATAGCCAAACCGTCCCATCTCAAAACGCGCCATTCGCATTTAACCCTCTCATGTCGACCCATTCTTATTTGGACCTTTTCTTTTGAACCTTCTCAAAGCATCCAAGGAAGATTGTTCCCGTTTGAATCTTGTTGGTTTTGTTCACACTATGTCCAAGAGGCACGTCGTACGTTCTCAGTCCTGCATCGGTTACGACGGCTCGTAGTTCAGTTAATTTTAACCAATGTTGCACTCGTTCCAAAGAAAAATGTACGAAAGATAGTTCCTCGTTCCTTCTGATTTTCGGAACGCGCTCCCGTTACGAGTTCCATCTGTGAAAAAGGAACTCGCTCCTGTTACAGTTAAAAAATGGAACGTATCGTTACATATACCTTACATTTGTATTTTGCTGATTACCTTATTTAGTTTGATCGGGGAAGGTTTTCTTTCTTTATCTATCCCATCAAGTGAAAACATACGAATTTAAATGCCGTGATGGAAGGGCGTCAGAAAAAGAAAACAAGCGAAAGTAGGGCTTCATTTCTTGATATATTCACCTTTAGAAACCTCAGTTTTTAACCATATTCATGTTTGTGGTGGGCGATTCAGACGAACCAAACGTACTGACACCCCACATTGCACGAGCGTTTTACAACAACCTCACACGTTTCAATCTAACAAAGTCCCTTGTTCGAACTTAACAACAGTCGCTTCTCGATGTTGCTGTCCACAAAGCCAGCAAGCGAAGAAGAGGGTAGGACTTTTTGGAAGGTCAGTCTTGAAAACTACAAGTCCTTCTTCACGAAGGTTGGGTTCGTTGTTTAGTTTGAAGGTGGGGAGCAATGGGAGAAGGAATAGCGGTTAATTTTTTAGTACCTTTTAAGTGACCACCGTTGGAGATACAAGGGTGCGTTCGATGTCTGGTAACTTGTTCTTTTGTTGTAACTGAATGTCTCTTTGTGGAAGTTCAGTGATGGCTGTAGTCGGCCTTGGATTTCTGGGTGTATGAGGATTCGTGAAGCAAAGGAAGTAGCTGAGTTTCAAACTTCCCTCTTTCTGTGTCTTTTTCTTCAACTAAAAACTTTGCTTTTTGTACCGTAATCTCGGGCACTGAAAAAAGAATGGATGCCCACTAGCTCTCCTGCACCCGACTGTTACTATGCGAGGACTACACAAAATAAACCCTAAGATAAGTAACTGAAAGGTTAACGAGATCCTACTCTTCGTAAAAATATTGGTTTTATACTTTTAAAATTTACCTCTTAAAAAAAAAGGAAAACACTGAACACAAAAAAAAAAGGATCGCTTTTTTTTTAGAGGTACGCGTTCCAGGAACGCCGTTCCTGGGAACGATTCTCCGTACAGCACTGATTTTAACCCTTTAACGGCTTTGGAGAGCCGTCCCCAAAGCCGTTTAGGACGAGAGTAGCTCGTCCACACACCCTCGCTCGCCTCTTAGCTGTTTTGGACACCGCAGGCTCGTTCAGAGCTTAGTTCGGTGCTGCCGAGAGATGGCAGCAGATATATTTTAAAATTTCTTTAGTCACTTCAGAAGCGCTACAGCGGGTAATACAAACAACGCAAGATCTTGACGGTAAGAACCTGCATCTCTTTACGGACTTAAAGGAGGCCATGGGAGAATGCATGAAAGTAAACGAACAAAATGCACCAATCAAAGGCGCATCAAGGAAACTTGCCAAGAAATACTCTCCCAGGGAGGGGAAGCCCAACGATCATGGAAATCTGGTCACGCAGGTATACCGGGTAGCGAGGAGGCTGAGCGAGCCGCGAAGGATTTGCTAAATGCTCATGAACCCTCACAAGGCTCTGTCGGCTCCCTTGAGTCACCACCACACGCAATCCACCCAGATGCTCTCGAATGCAAGGACTAGGGCAGGATAGTTAGGAAGCGCCATCTGATAGATCTACTGCCTATTGATCCTAATCGACCACTACCTGAGTATTCGAGGTGGGATCGGGTGTGTCTCAAAAGGCTGCAGACCCAGATGGCCGTCACACCCGTATGGCAAGCGCGGTTCCACAAGCCAACACCCCCTGATTATCATGGACCTGCAGCGGACGCTCTGCTCTTCGTGCGCTGTGCCGGCAACTTGCATCTGTATTGTGTTGGAGCGCAGGAAACACACTGTCACAAAACAGTTCAGTGTAGCTCACATACCATGTAGTCACAAACCCACAACATATCTGGTCCCCATTCCCAACAACAATACCGCGAGGAACTTTTAGATTCATTGCTATACAATACGTAAGGGTCATACATAGCAATATATATATAGGTAGGTTGATAAGGTTTGCGAAGGCAAGAAATGAATAGTCCCCTTTTATCCTCGCAATATCACCGCGACAAAGGCTTCTGAATCAGTGGCGGTCTGTGCGAGTATATTTGGGCCAGAGAATGACAAGTACGCCTCTGCAGAGTCATGAACATTCCAACCCGATATCGTTTCACGACTTCTTTAATGACGACAAATGGTGGAAGCGCGTGCGACCCTGGTCTTGCGCGTGCGGCCCTGGTTGCACGCGCAATAAAAATGAAAAGAGCAACTAAAATTTAAAAAGAGCAAAATAAAAAAAAGAAGAAACAACTAAGGGGTTAAGGTGAGAGAATATAGAGGGAGGGTTTGGGGGGAAGAGAGGAACAAGGTAGTCGGTTGATCGTCAGATTCTCAGGGAATGCGTAGCTCAATCACGGAGCCAGGATTTTGTTTCGGGGGGGGGGGGGGGGGGGCCGCCCATGACAAAATGCTGTATGAGGGGAAGATGGGAGAGGAGGTCCCAGCAAAATGGACGATTTCAGGGGAAGGGGGGGGGGGGGCGGGCCCCATGGGCCTCCCCCTGCATACGTGCCTGCAGCGTAGCTGCTACTCTTGCTCCGTCCACATATAATCTAGGGAAGGACGACTGCTGACTAGATACAGTGTAACTAAAGTTTCGCTAGGACGTAAAAGATACCCAGAGTGCCTTCGTTGGGAACTTCGCTATCGCTGGGGTCTGGATATATTGACGCCTTGACGCCTTCACTATAGAGTGTAGAGACATTCCCGTCCGCATCAGGTGAATTAGAAACAAAGAATTATAACAGAACGCAGCGTTACCCTCCTAACCCTTCCTATCAGCTCGGATAGCCCTAGACATACTTTGCTACACTACATAATTAAAACCTCAGGTTTTTTTGTTTTTTTACGTTGAGATTACGGCGCCAGTCAGTGCTTGTCGAGACTTGCAACAGCGTAGCATTTCAACCTAGCAGTATGTACACCGAAAGCACGTGCTGCGAACTCGAAAGCAGTGAGTCAAAATCACACTCCGACTGGTTTTAAGTAAAACGGCTGCTGCACCATGAACTTTAAATCGTGCAATCACTACTGCGTGGTGCAGGTTGAAGACCGCAAGCTTGTGACAGCACTACACTGATCGAATAGGCCATTTGAAGCGGAAACATCAGACACACATTTAATGCCTTAGCCACACGGCCAGCATGAAGGTACCTCTAACATAGGTCTCTTGGCAATCGGCGAATGAACCCGCGCTTTTCGGTCGCGAGGCCAAGCACTGAGGGTCGCGAGTTGGTTCGACATTGACCGTCCCATAGCTAATTGTACCTTTATGATCGTGTGAATGGGACACAGATTAACGCCGCTTTTTTAAATTTCCATACAGCATATTTGATTGTGAGTTTGTACATACGTTACATACGTGCTTATTTTAAAGCTGCAAAATAAGGTATACAAAACAAAGGAGAGCGGATTGGCTCCTTATATGCACTCTGGAGCGCCATTGAGTGTCGCGTATTCTTTTGCAATGAAAAGTATACTCGCATATTGTTTTGCGTGCAACACGTTTGTATTTACTCCCATAAAGGCTTCTTAGTTTAAGATGGGGTAAGGAGGCACACAATGGTCAAAAACCGACAAACACAAACATTTTAAGTATTTGTACTACTCTAATTGATTTAAAAATGATCGAATGGGTCTTGCATTAGCCCCCGTATAACCGATCTCGGTTTCCTCCTTAAGTTTTACAATATTAGCGCGTCAGAAATTTAGAATGTGATTGAGTGGGATTGCATTGGGGGGTCTTTGCTTCAAAGCCGTCGTCTGGAGGGTCAGTCGGAACCTGTAATCGGAAACTCGCCGTTGCCGGATGAAGTCAACGCCTTGTCAGTATCGACTCGCTTCACTTGAGCCGGTTCCGTCGATGGCGGATGCGACGGAACGGAATTTTCACCCATGGATGGTCTCGAATTCTTATCGACGGGGCCCCTCCCGAGGTCCTCCTCCGGCGATGTCGAGAGAGATGCCCCAGTTTTGAGCAACTCTTGAGTTTAAACCAGCGATGCGTGAAATGGCGTCATATCTATGTATTAGGCTTTGACATAATCTGCTGCTCAGACTACACAATACTTCGCTTTTCTCGTTTTTTTTATGTGCGTACGTCAACGTTTGAGAAGGACGCTATAGCTCGTCCATCTCAGGCCATCAGAGATAAAACAATTATTTTACTAATTTCGTCTTTAGCTCGTGTACGTACGGACCGTTTTTTTGCTTCTGATTTTTAACAGATTTTGTTCTTTATCTTGGGCAAGCTAAATTAACAGAACAGAAATATAGAAAAATAAAAGATGAATACAATTGATGCCTTTTCCGTCAGCGAGGTTTCCATATCTAAGAAACAAAATGAGGATAACGGACTTTGTTTTGGGCGGACCACCCACTGGGAAAACGAGAGATGAAAGAAACGAAACGACGCAAATTTTACGTGGAATATAACCTGAAAACGCACAAACGCACACAGTCCCGTGACTGAATGCCCACTCGCGCTTGTATGCACACGTGACTAAAGCGACGCATTTCTCGGGTGCGCCTTGCCTTTTGACGTCTAAAAGTTCAAGTCCTAAATCAAACTTTACCAGCGACCAGTGATTTCCCTACGCACCCCCTAGGAGAGGAGGGGGGGGGTGTACAACCCCCCCCCTAATTTTAATTCCTGGGGAAACCCCTGCTAGCGACTTCGACACATTTTATACTTAACTTCACGGCAAGTCGAGTAGTCGACGTTTAACTACTCAGTGTGCAGAGCAGAAAAACTAACGACAAGCTCACATTCAATATTAATAATACGCCAAGATGGGGAACACGTTATTCGGCACTAATAATACGATGTGGGAGTACGTCACCAGAGCAGAATGTACGATGATCACACCAGTAAAGCGCTCTTCGCCATCTATCCTATAGCTTCTTGATAAAATAGTGTCTGCAAACGAAAAAAAAAACGAAAAAAAAAACGATGCCATCTTTGGAGAGTTCAGAGAAATACCTAGGAGTTGAATGGTGTTTTCGCGGGTGGACAGGCGGATAGCAGATGGCGTTCATCTATACAATGATGTTATTTATACTCCGTTTCACCTTATGTTGTACAGCAGAGAAGGCTAAAAGCGCGAGCTCATAGCGTTGGGAGCTGCTCTTTACGCACGAGAGCTTGTGCCGCCGAGATGTGCCCTAGAACAAGGAGCTCGCGCTTGTAGTCTTTCCTGCGGTACATCAGAAGGTAAAACAGAGTATAGTCAGGCGGTACACCACAACAGAACACAAAGACCAGCGTGCTCATACGTTTCTCATGCCGCTACAACGTGAGCGAATATAGGTGCTATGCTCCGGTTCACCTCACGATGGACGGCAGCCAATCCAACTTCTCTGTGAACGTATCACGTGACTCGTAAACGCTTCTTACACGTCGCTTCTCCGGTCCCGAAGATCACGTGACACTCACACGGCATCGGATTAGCTCCGATGGTTTCGTAGCGTTTTCCGAGGTCCATCGTGAGGGGAAAATGGAGTATAACTTGTTCCGCGTCTAAATCGGGAAAGTCTCGCTCCGATGGGCGTTTTCGAAATTAGGTTCAGATTCGCACGAAATAACATTTGGCACGCATATATGCCCGGCTCCCGCCTTGCCGATACGTTTCTGCGGGGGCTTTGTAATGGTCTGGTTCCGTCGTCGCAACCAGTGGCTGTTTTTGGTCGCCGAGTTAAAAGAAATCAGCCTTTTGGCGCTTCGATCTGATTCGTTCCGGTGTAGCGTGTGTTCCCAGACATGTCGTCTTGGGGGCCAGTAGTCTACGTACTAAAGTGTACGAATATGGCTCTTAATAGTTTTTTTTTAAAGATGCAGAAATGTGACGATGAGCTTTTGTTAAACATATTTTCACATTTCTTTTAGTTTCTTAGAGGTGTG
The DNA here is from genome assembly GCA_037355805.1 of Ixodes ricinus. NCBI lineage: Eukaryota > Metazoa > Arthropoda > Arachnida > Ixodida > Ixodidae > Ixodes > Ixodes ricinus. The sequence goes on from JAZHYW010007377.1 coordinate 28,581, forward strand.
TATATTTAGTACGCACGAATGTGGCAGCTATTGTTTCGCTCTGTGTGAATGATTTTTTTCCCTCATTAATTGTGCGTACTTGCTGCGAACTACGGGGGGTAGAGGCGTCAGTCAGGCAGAAATAAGTTTTCTCTCTACCTCCCTAAGCTACCGGGCTTGGCCCGTGAGAATCCCAGTAAACTTCAATGAAAACAAACTTCAATTTAGTTGACATCTCGGCGACCGCTCTTTGTTAGTTTCGTCCCCATGTTCCTGAAACATTAAAGCCGCAGTCACACAGCTCTCCTACCTTGTACGAAAGACACGGAGCTTGTCCGCAGACACGATGAGAAAATTATCCGCGGACACGCCTGACGCATATGTTCGAAGCAAGCTCGCTTCCTACGTGTCTGGAGACCGTTTTGTACGACCAATATGGCCATCATAGGAGGAAGAAACATGCCTTGGACAGTGAAAAGACAGTTAGGGCGCAGGCGAGCTGGTGTAAGTTTACCATTTTGTTAGACCACCTGAGACTGGGTGGAAGAAACACGACGACGTCTTGAGACGTGGTCGTGTTTCTTCCACCCAGCCTTGGACAGTGTTTGCAAACTTTCTTTTGTATGATGTATTAGCCGTGTGACCGCAGCCTTAAGTTCTCCTTTCTGCCGTGCTAACTTCCGGTGTGCAGAATACATTAGCAATATTCTCACGAAACAAATAAATAGTCATATACACCTGTAAATAAGTAAATGTTTATTGAGGGAAACTTGTGCCCACAAAATTTTAGACAAAAAACGAATTGGCTGTATATTTGGTCATTCTGCCAAACGCGTTGAAAGGAGGGAGATTTATAGGGCCATATCGTTGGCGATAAACTGTTTTGAAAGGAAATATATTGAAATATTTTTGACGGTTCAGGACTCTTTCTACCTTAGAATCGTTACTACGGTGATTACGCAATTTCACCGCATGCAAACACAGTGTGATGTTCGTTGGTGGCACCATAGTGACATGGCACGCGTCTCCAACCAGTGTGTTTCCCGCCTGCTAAAAAGTGGTCCCTCGATTTCCACCTGATGACGTCATAGAAGCGTCATGCTGTCGCCGACCGCGATCCTGGCGGTGTCACAGCAGCAGTGGTGAATGTGGCAGACGCCAGTTCTGCTGCAGGTCGCTCTCCAGTTTGGAAGTCCACGGAAGCTACGGCGGCCAGGGGTTTGGGATGCCGCGACGACAGCGACACTCGCGTTCGCTCGGGCTTTTCGCCATCATTTCCACGACCAACCGCCAGGATCGCGACATACGACAGCTTATGCCACTACAGCGTTTCTGACATCATTTGTTGCCACTTTGGAACCACTTTCAATGCATGGACGTAATAGCATACCGCTGCAATTAGCAGGACGCTAGATCTCTACATAAAGCTGATGATGGCACGGTACTCGACGGCAACGGCGACGGGACGGCTACCAAAATCCCGACTTCAGTTCTATTAAAATTCATGTTGTATTGAAAAAGAGAGTAACAAATGCCACACAGCTGGTTTGCGTACACGTAGGGCTCCGGTCTGGCTTTCGAGCGCATCATCTCCCCATGTGAAATATGGGGAGTGACGTTTCTGGAACGGCGAAGTCAATCTCCAAGGAAGTTTTAACAAAGACGAGCGCGGAAGTGCGCCATCTGCCGTGATAATGGGGACGTTTACGAGAGATATTGAACGGTCGGGCTCTGCGAACCCTGCTATATGCTGAACAAGACCACCAAAAGACGACAAAAACTGCCATGCTCGCAATTCTTGTGATTACCATGTAGTGTTGATGCTGAATATAACACGACTCATTTCACCCCCATTTGCGCAATAAAGATACAAAACACTCTTCGAAGTACGTTAGTGGTCCCTTTTCAATAAAAAGGACAGCATTCAAGAGGTCGTGTTCTGCCGGATCAATCAATTGTTGGGACAACTAAGTGCGTGTATTTTTTTTAACTCTTTTTAAAAATTAATAATATGATGGTATTGCCACGCGCGTCTCTGAACAAGCTCCGTGGCCGAATGGTTATCGTGCTTGGCTCCCACAGAAAAGGCCGCAGTTTGATTCCTCGAGGGCGAACGCACCTTTATATTATTTCTTTAAATGTCGCGCTCTAGTATATTCGAGAACCCTGTTGCTTGTTCGGGGTCAGAATGTTCTACGCGCCGAACCTTGTTGCTTGCGAGGTGGAGGTGCGCGGTACCCAGCACCTCCACCTCCCCTCTTCGGAATCAACACGACGCGACTGAGCCGCCAGTCTTGGGACACAGGCTCTTAGCCCCAAAGGATCACTCTGAAGATGTCCGCTATCTGCATCACCGCATCCTTTGCCAAGGACTTGAGGACGCTAGCCGGGTTCCCGTCCAGCCCCTTGGAGGTTGACCCCCACAGGTGAGCCAGCGCACGAACAACCGTCACCCGGCCGATGCCCCCTCCTGGTTAGAGTCCGGTTGTTCTGGAGAAGGGAAGTGCTGTCGTGGTGTGGGCAACTGTTCAGGGGCAAAGATCGCCGTCAGGAACGCGGTTAGCTGTTTCACAATGTCCTCTGACGGCTTGCACGTGTTCTTGTACATTATAGTCACTTCCTGGTCGTTTCCCTCGAGCGATTCGGTATACTTCAAAAACATCCTGGGTGCGTCGCTTCCGCTAGATCTAATTTCTCTGACGGTCTCCAGATCCGCTGTTCTTATATTTTCTTGGATTAGCTTTTAGGTATAGCACTTGTGGTTTTGGTATAAGGCTCACCTTGAAGCAATTTCACTCTCACATCCTGCTCGGAGCGACACTCGATGTTCCCTGTTGGTAATCTGTCTGGCCAATATGGCAGCCTTGACATCCGCGTCCCACCACTGTTTCCACCGTCTTTGTCTGTTTGGCTACCTGGTTGCATGTTGCTTGATGAGGCACTTGAGTTCGGTAACGTAATGTTTGTACCCAGGCGTCTATACCGCCGCACCATCTATCGGATTCGTAAGGCACAGGTACCTTCCGAGCAGAAGCCGCCAGGAGGACACAATCCGGTCACACGGCTACGGCAGGTTTCATTGGTTGTTTCCCCACCTGCCTATCCTACATTCTGGGCCGGCTTGCTAGAACAGCGTTTCATCTGAGACTGGGTGAAAGAAAGCACTGCAAAGGCTGGGGCGCGCGAGCGTATTGAGACGCGGCTTGAATCCCGCTCAGCTCGTGCTCCGGCTTTGGCAGCGCATTCTTTCCCCTGGTCTCAGCTGAGACGCTGTTTCTAGCGAGTCGGCCCTGGTCTCAGCTGAGACTGGGGGAATAAAAGAAATGCCAAAGCCAGCGCACGAGTTCAGCGGGACTCAAACCGCGTCTCAAGACGCTCAGGCGCCCCAGCCTTTGCTGTGCTTTCTTTCACCCAGTCTCAGCTGAGACACTGTTCTAGCGAGCCGGCTCAGGTCTAACAATCACAGAATGAACAACGATAGCCTCGAATTCAAAATCTAGCCATGAAAAGATGTAAGGAATAAGCGAGTTATCAGGCAGTTTCAGGGAAGCCTGTCTCTTTTGGAATGACCAACTTTTCAATGCAACCGATCAGTCCATCAGCTCAAAGGCATGCGACGAGAGCTGTTCGGTTGTTACTGTGCCGTAGCCACCGCAAAGCTCTTGTGGCTATGTTTGGCTTACGGGTACCTATGCAGAGCGCAACTTTGTTTGCTTCTTGCACAGGGGTTGCGATGATGTCACAACGTCGAGCTCTCATTGGCTGATTGAAAAAAGAGTGGGTAGACCTCAAGGCATATAGCATTGAGGTATAACCACTATCCTTTCAATCAAAGCCAATCAGAGCTTGGCATCGTTCTGACGTCACCTCAGCTCCTACGCAAGAAGCAGACGACTTGCTCTCCGCATTAGTCAGAACGCCGATGTCGAAGTGTTAGCGGTTGATGGCCGAATGGCTGGAGTAGGAGCTCGGTTTACAGGCTTACAGGTGATGACTTATATTCACATTCTTTTGAAGCAGAAACGTAAGGCGTCGTGTCAAGGCAAACTAGCTTATTTTTGTGTGAGCATAAATTCAGTCTTGATGTTGCGCACCGTTCCGCCATGAGCTTTGAAAATTACAAGGATGACATTTGAACGGTGCTTTTTACGCGCCAAGATACACGAGGGTTAGATACTGGCTCCTGGATACATACCGAAATGCGCGTGCCGCAAACGGCGTATGGTTATTCCTGCTTGATTAAGAATCGAAAAGTCTAGACGAAAAAGGACATGACAAGTGGTAACCGGATTACTATACCCCGGTTCACCTTACGTCCGGCCGTGGCGGACACTAAGCCGTCCCAGCCTATTTAGCCCTATGAAAGCAGCACGTGACTACGCTTTCTGCACGTCACGGCGCTTCCTCTAGAAGGTCACGGAGAAGTCACGCGGCCTTGGATGAGCTCCGATGGCTCGTATACAATCTTATGCGCCCAGACGTAAGGTGAAACGGAGTATAGACTAAAGCGATAATCCTAGGAAAAAAACAAAAACACATCCGCAGTCTGTAAATTGCTGGCTTCCTACAATCAAGAAAAAGACTCGCGCGCTTAGGTATGAAAGTACAAATTAAAACAGAAATACACCTTGTTGAAACTTGTAAATAGGACAGTTTCAACTGACTCATCCGAGTAAAAAAGAAGAAGAAAAGAAAGTTCAGGGAAGGATTTCGAATCGCCGAAGAGGCCGTTAAGGCGAACGCCATCGCTGTTCCAGGGGCCGGGTCGGCGCAGTGTATACAAACCGCGAGGCCGGCATTCCTTCCGGCCACGACGCGTTCCTGTGTGTGTGCTCAACGAGCTGCCGACGTCGTGCACGCTCCGGAGATGTTTGCTCAAATCCAGCTATGATGTCTGTCTCCCGGCGGCCGGGCAGCCAGCTGCGCATTCCTCCTCCTCGGCAAACACGGGGGCGCTCGAAAGAGCCGGCGCGACCAGGGACGCTCGGCAAGGACCCGGCTTCATTAGGAGACTGGCCGGGAAGCCGCTCTTCTGCACGCGCTGCTTGCCGTCGCTGTTGCCACTGCTGCTCCTGTGTGTGTTGCGGCTACGAAAGTCCAATGGCGCCCGCCGTGAACCCGTGACGAAATTGGCCATCGACGCTGTATATACGGGGAATCATGAGGGACGGATGCGCTGCGTTACTTTGCTCATCATGAGCAGGTGGTTTTAACGCAGGAAAAGTTTATGGCCTGAATTTTGTGCAAAGAGCGTTACGCTCGAGTGTAACGAAAAGCCGTTAAACGCAGACCAAATTAAGATAAAGCGCACATAGCCTACAAAAGGCAGTGCATTGAAATTAAAAAAAGTATTAAAGCATACTTAGTGACAGTTAATCACAATTAGTGATATTTGGCAAGGAGCGCAGCGGGATCTGCATCTCGACGCCTTTGCGCGGCGTCACTTTGATGAGGCGGAGGGGAGGGCAAACCGCTGGGCTAAGTATGACTCAAAGGATCCTGCGCTAGTAACCGACTATTGGCGTGCGAAGCTTGCTTCCGAATGACAAAGCGTAGCTCCCCACGTGATTCATCCGGCGGCGTCACGGGTCCTGAATACGTGTAAACCTGTCCCGGTGATTCCTACGAACTCGAAGAGTATGTACAGAGCGCGACACTGTTAGCGCGAACAAGCGATCGCCGGTTTTTCCAGTTTTTCTCTTTGAAACCAAGGGATGTCATCTAAGTTATTATTACTAGGGAAAGATCTCATTTAGTTCTATTATGTAAGCGATAAAATTTCGTGCTCGCTAATACTATTTAGAAGTAAAATGCGAAAATGCGTCGATGTCGTGTTCGCGCTAACAGTGGCGCGATGTGTACATACATTGAGTGTGCCGCGCCCAAACCATCCAAATAATTTCGTTTCCGAGCACAAAACTCAAAACGCAAACATAATGCATGGACGAAGCATTCTTTGATCCCCGGGTTTATCAAGATAATCAAGAGAACTTATATTTTTTACCCTTGGTGAAGATTATCGTATTTAAAAACGGTTTCTCGCGTTTGGTTCGTACAACTTCTAAACCTCAAACTGGTAAAAAAAATTAATATCCATTCACAAATATTACGTTTGCGATGTGCTATGTATGTCGGCTTAATTCTGTGGCCCGTGAGAAGACATAAGATACAAGTATACAGGAACCTGCAAAACCGTGTGTGTACAAAGTTGACAAAGCCCCAGAGCTTAGACACACTGCGAAACCGATAAGGAGGGTGCTAATGATTGTTTAGCGAACTTGCTGAAACTAATATATGCTAAAAAAAAAGAAGAACCGCTGAACATTTTGCAACTTTGCTTTTCTCACAGTACTCATTCCGTAGTCCCACCTCTGTGCCCTTTCAGCACCTTTTTTATTTTCTTTACCTGGTTCCTGCGCAGCATGCCTTTTCTGATGAACATATGGTTTGAATGTTAATTCGGCAAACACGCGCTTCGTTTGATCACGTGTCTATTCAACCGGTGGGCTTCGAATCTATCGTTAACATGAACACGAGCAACGCTTGGCGTTATCACACGTGAGGCACACATAACTTTGACATCTATGTCAGAGTTATATATATAATACACTGACGTCTGTAATAAAAAAATCGGTTTCTTTCTCATTTTTTTTAAACTAAAAGCCGTATTTGTGTCACTTATTGGTGACTTGTCATACAGTAGTTAGACGGCATCCTTAAAAGAACACTGAGATAAATAAATAAATAAATACATAAACTTTTTAAAAGGGCATAGACACGTATCTTTTCTCATTATTTTTCTACGAAATACAAAAAAAAAAAAAACTCGGGTAATATTTACGTCGTTAGACGCAATTTAGGTGGAGGTCACGGCCCGCTCTAAGCCCCACCCACAGATCAGTGGCCCCGCTTCTTACTAGCGGATTGGCTTGGCTGCTCGGCTGAACACGCTAACAAGCCTAGCGCTCCCCTTTCGCGACATCCGGGCTGTGTTCCAAATCTCACCCAAATGAATCCGAGTTGCTCCCGCGGGTCCGTGTCACGTGACAACACAGATTGAAAAGTGCTGGACGCGGGTAGGTTTTGGAACGCCAAGGTACAAAACCCTTACCCTGGAGTAAGATCAAGTAAAGTTTGAAACACGGCCCTGGTGCGTCTAGTATGGTGTCTTGCACCGCCTCCTAGTCTTACGAGCAGACGCGCGGAAGTTTCCACCATCGTCTGCTATTTCACCACCGTCTATCGTCGCCTGCAACGCTCGTTAGACGCGGAAATGAAAGCTGCGCGTCGGCATCCGTTTTCGCCGCCTTCCGTCCGCTATTCCGTAACTGTCTAACAACTTCTGCAATGCCCAGAAGACGCGACCATGAAAGCGGCATTCTAGCGTTCCATCGTGCACGAGCCACGGTCCAATACAAGCGTCTGTCAGCGTTTATCGACGTGCGGTAATAAGTGACCGAGAGGGCTAACAAAATTAATAAATTAAATATGCAGTCCTTTCAGCTTTACTGTTCTTATTATTTTTTTTTTCACATAGCATCCTCAAGCAAGGTGGGTGAGCGTCAAGACGCACAGCTAAAACGTGACCTAAAAATATTCTCTTTAGTAGGCGAGGTGCACGACAAAATTTGAGAGCTATTTGCCTTTCAAATCGAAATGACTGGAACATAGACAAACGTGATGCAAGCCGAACGCTCGATTGCCTAGAGCCAATGGCTCGCAAATTCTTACCTGTTTAGGTAGGTATCTTTTCAATATCAAGCCATGGTTGCAATCATAAAGGTTGCACAATTCACCAAGCAGCGGTGCCGCTTTTACGGGAACCAACATCTTTATTTAGCAGCAACAGGGGCAAAGGAACAAACCAAGCCAGATCAAGCAACATAGTTGACGTGGGACGCTAGGCTTAGGCCAGTCTTGCCACGAACCCAATCACACCACCGGACAGCGTTTCCGAAGGCGTGGGACGCTAGCCTTAGGCCAGCCCCACTATACGAACCCAAGCGTCCGTACAGCGCTTCCGAATTCGCGTACTTGCGAAAGTTGTTTGCTGCAAACTAGGTCGGTTGAGGAGACCTTCCTCTAGAAACCTCGGTGAACACGGAACCACTCGCTCTCATAGAAATAAACGAATTCAACGAGCTACGCTAGTTGAGCACGCCGCAAACGCCGACAGCCATGTTAGTTATCGTTTGAAGCCGAGGCGGAAAGGCAATCTCGGGATATTTTGGAAAACAATAATGACTCTATCTAGATTATTTGTTTCTCAAACATAAAAAATATAGTCGGTTAATATACTGTTACGGCACGGTGATACAAATTTACAGCCATAACCTTTCACACGTCAATTCATCTCTCCAGCCAATGAGAGATGTAAGCCACTTGTACGCAAGGAGCGGGGCTTAGCGGGCTGCTTCCTCCACCTTCTGCATCTAAATTACATCTAGCAACGTAAACATGGCTTAGAAAAATTATTTTGCGTGGTAATTTTGTCTTTAGAAAATATTTTGCCTCTTTAGAAAAAAAAATATTTTTTTTTGTTACAGTGTTTTATTAAGTGTGCCGGTGCAACGGGGGTATAAGAGCGACCAATTCGTGCTCACCGGGAGACACGTTTTAAATGTTAAAAGCACGAAAAAAAAAAAAAACAAGGACGAAGAACAAAACACGCGACACAAACAGGCGCTAGCACCTGTTTGTCGTGTGGGCTTTTGTTATTTTTCGTCTCTGTTGTTTTGCGCTTTTAACACTTTAAATCATCACGAACCGACTAGCTCAAACCAGACTTGGACGTAGTTCAACTACTCTACTCAAACTACTGTATTTTAACTACTTTTCCGAGTAACTTGGTAACTTTCAATTACAACTTTATTTGGGTAATTAGTAGTTTAACTTAACTACATTTTTCAGGTAACTTCTACTCAAATTACCAACTACTTTCGAAATCTAGTGGTAATTTTTCTCATCACGAAAGTTTGAGCGCAGAAATAAATAAGACGCCGGCTCATGAAGTGGCATTTCCGAGCAAGGGGCCTCCTCATATTCCGTTCCCACGCACTTATACTCGGCAGCCGTAGAAACTGCATCACAGGCGTCCTCGGGCCAAGGTGGCGACGAACAGCCAAAACATAACACCGGCGCGCACGAACGCAGCAACAGATGCTTAACAAGCCTTTGGTCGTGTATTGACCTAATTCGGTAATGCACGCAGGCGCGCGTTTCCAGCTTCAACTGTGAAAGACGGGGATACTCCGAGGGTTGTTGTTGTTTTCATGTTGTCTGCTTTTAGTGAGTTCTGACTCAAGCGGTTTGGGGGTTCCACGGGTTGGCGCCACTGGAATGACCTCGCAGCTGGGCGCCTGTCCCCATGGTCGCCTCGTCGTCAACGCATACTCCCTTGCAAAGCCAGGCTCCCCCGCGCACAAACGCACACACCGATAATCCGTTCATGGGAGCACCTTCCCGCTTCAAACGGCAACTGTACGAGCGACGATGTGTGTTCACGTAATCCTTCGCGTCCTTCCGATACCGTAGTCGACGGAGAGGATTGCGAGTCATCTTTGAGAGATCCTTTTGTTGAACCCGGTTTCATCGGCGAAGTATACTTCGTTTCATCTTTTGTTAAACCAAAACAAATTTTTCTTGAGTAGCGTAGCACTAGCACCGCAACCAAACGCGCAGTCGTCCAGAGGATCTCATCGTCGTGGCGCGAGACTTGAACCCTTGACGGTCAGGTGCACTCGCTCAGCGAACTCTCCGAACGTCGTGAAAATAAAGAGGGGGCAGTCATAACAATCTTAACTTTCCTAAAAAAAAAAAAAAAAGTTTTTTTTTTATTTTTTTTTTATTTTTATAAAAGACTTTTTAGCAAAGGCAAACCTCACATGTTTAGTCATGAACACCGAAGATGCTGACACTCGCTTTCCCGACCCTGCACGGCTTGTTTTTCAAATTCAAGGCTGCCGTTCCCCCCAGCGCGTCGGTGGAACGTCTTTTTAGCTTGGCTGGGCACGTCTTTAGGAGGAAAAGGGGAAAACTCTCGGATAGGGACTTTGAAAGTCAATTGCTTTTGCGAGTGAATAAACGATTTTGGTGAAAACGCAAGCCATAAGATGACTGCATTTATTTTAGGCTCGCAGGGGTTTTCACGGATCAAAACTGCTGTTCATTTTGCTACCACAAAAATATAAAAAGTAACTTCGAAAGTAACTTTAAAGTAACTCGCTACTTTTTACAGTAGTTAGTAGTTTACTCAGTTACTATTACAAATGCGTAATTTCTACTCTACTCTAATTACTTTTGGTGTCAGTACTCAGTAACTTAACTTAGCTACCTTTTTTGAGTAATTTGTACATGTCTGGCTCAAACCAAAGCCTTAACTGAGAAATTTAGACTCGATTTTCTCATAACGCGGAAACTTGAGTGTAGTTTTCTTAAAAGAAGGGGAAGAAAAAGAAGAAAAAAAGAGGGGTTGGGGTCTGCAGCGAACATAACTTTAGCTCATTTATTGTTTCTTTTTTTTTTGGGGGGGGGGGGTGGGGGTTAAAGTCGGTGAATCCCGGGAAAGTAGCGCCATTGTCTCCTTCGCCTTCTAGCCGGACACATACAGATACTAACATACAGACGACCCAAAACTCCGCGAGGCGATTGGCTGATCGGTCTCGTTACCGTGGCGATAGCCATTTCTGTACTTTCGAATCTTTGAAGCTTCGAAAGGGTCGTTCTAAACCAGTCGCGCCAAGATCGCGATGGAGCGTCCTAGTACTGAAAGAGTTCTTCGCCAATATGAGCGCCAACGTCACTGTGTGCACTTAACTTTCCAATAGCACTTATCTCCACGGATTTCTTACAAATATATTGTTCTCCTTGCATTTTACAAGACAGGAAAATATTTTTTCAGCGCCACCGACACCGACGTCGCATGCGGTGGCGGTTGCGAAGATGTGCGCTTGTTTCGTCGGTAAATGGATAACAACATCTCGGTAGAAATGGGTTTACGAAGCAACCTGTCACCGGAAATTTGAATCGGCTCACCAAGAATGGAGAGGTCAATGAGAAACTGCTCATTCCATTAACCAGGATAGTGACAAAACGGGGAGCTTAGCTATACTTTCCCAGTGTTCAGTGACTTGAGTTCGCGTGAACACTACGCGACAATGTTACCGCGAACACGACATCGGCACTTTTTCGAATCTCACTTCGAAAGAATACTGACAACCTCATCAAACTTTTTTTTCTTCAAGTTAGTGTTCTAAATGAACACTTTACACAACACCAGCAGTTTTGATGTAAGCGATTTATTTCAAGCAGATAAAAAGCAAATACCCGACGATCACTTGTCTGTGCTAACAATGTCGCGTACATCTGGATGGGAGGCTAAAGACCGGAAATAGTGATAATGCCTCTGCCCCCTTATAAATTTCTTGGCACGGATTAGCCACAAATTAACTGATCACACGCAGAAAAGAATGAACGAATTTAAATAAATTTACAATAAAACTTAGACATTTAGCAACAAAAAATTAAAATTGTTTCTGTTTGTTCTATAGCTTAGAGCGGTCGACCTATATAAAACTGAGCCTTCCAGTTGCAGCTTGCACTACATCCAGAGTGTTCCCAAAACGTACGAGGATGTAGCCGCAAAAGACATTCACTGGGTTGCGCAACCAATGACACGGACGTTGTTAAAAATAAAACGCATCAAATTTCGCCTCTCTCCTACACCTCGTACACCAGCAACAACGCCCCGTGTTCTTTCTCCCCCCGTTGATAACGACTTAAGTAACGGCGCATTCTCTTTCGGAGCGATGACTCCGGCGTCCAATTACTATCATCACCCGAGCATGCGTTTTCTTCTTCTATAGGCGCGCGAGTTGGCGCCTCGGCCCCGTTGATGAGGCGTTAAGCGCAATCAACGCGTAACAGTTAGACTCTGTTTTCACATTATGCGATGGACCGCAAAGGAAGCTACGAGCCATCGAAGCCAATCCAACGCCACGTGAGTGTCACATGACCTTCCGGGGTGCAGCAGTGACGTGCGGAGCGCGCAGTCACGTGGTAATTTCGCAGCTTTTGATTGGCTAGGGTAGCTCGTAGTGTGTGCTGCGGTCCACCATACGGCGGAACGGAGCATAGCCCGAAGAGTACGACGACAGCGGTCCCTGGAGAACCGCCAGGGCGACCCCCGCTGCACGACTGCCATAAATCTCGACGCAGTTATGGATGATCGGCCTTCCTATATAAACCGCGCTGGCGTTGATTTCGCCCGCGGTTCCTTCTAACCGACTCGCGCACGCTCCAACACTCCGAACGCGACCCACATATTTTTCCTTCTTTTTATTGTAATGATTGTTTATTCTTTTTCACGTCACATCGTGGATTCAACTCCGCTAGTATGTGTGTTCAAGACCTTGCTCCCGATCCACTGCGCTTCTTTATAGAGCGGCGTTATATGGCGTGACTGCTAGTTTCTCCGGTTGTCAGGAGGCATGCAATGGCGTGCAGGAAGAAAGCTGCCATTAAAGGCTGCAGCCCTGACGTCTTAATACTAGATTCGGGCAGTGCGCTTCGTAAGCGGCACAGTATATTCATACCCACGCGTCGAGTTGTTTGCTCTTTCCCAGCGTGCTACAACTTGCGGCAGAGTGGTAGCTAGCTCACTGGTGGTTAGAACGCGCGAGGTCGGACAGATCGGGCGTGTGGGGGAAAATGGAGGGATACCGGATTTCAGCGAGTTACCAGTTCACGAAGAAAGCGGTGGTTTTGTCCCGTGAATGAATCCAGAAGAGCTCATTCGACTCAGAGGTTGAAGAGGTTAGTATGTTCGCGAAGTCTTTCTTTATTGTGTCCAGTTTTCGTTTGATTCGCACCAGGCAGTATAGTTAGTTTTTTTTTTTAATTCCTAACGTTGGATTTAGTGTTTTAAGCATGTGCAGCTTTTATGTAAGGAGAAATTGACTTCCCGAAATGAAGCGCAACTCGCGCCCTCTATACTTCGTTTCACCTTAAATTCAGACGCAGCCGAAGCTACGAGCTGACGGAACCAATCAGCGGCAAAAGCGCACCATCATGGTGTCCGTCATATTTCTGTGCGTGTTCTATCAGCGCTGAACCAATCATGAACAGAAGAGGTCTAGTGACTTGCGGTTTTGACGCTGCTTCACTGGTCCCATTACCTCGTAGCGTCGGTTATGTCTGAATTTAAGCTGAAAGGAAGTATAAAAGACTGGTAGCAAGAGAAAAAAAGAATGAAGACCAGCGAAGCTGCACTATGGTGGGAATGAAGTAATGGCCGGCCGCAAGTCGGCAAGCCAGAGTGGAAAGTCTCGAAGGGTTGCGACATCTATGAGCGACGGCGGCAAGCGGACAACCGGCAAACACAACACTCTGGACAGCTTCCACCATCTATGAGCGACTTCGGCAACCAGAGTTTTGTGTCGACATTTCTTTCCGGGGAACACGATCCTGGGGAAACTAGCCTTAACAGCTCCGCTGTAAAAAATCCGCCTGGTCTGGGATTTGATTTCGGAGCCGCTCAAAGACTAGCGGAACGCTCTACCAGCTGAGCTAACCAGGAGCTAGCCTGCAATGGAGCAAACGTATATAACCCCCGATTTGTTAGATGTGACTTCAACTGAAACCGAACTTCGACTTGCTCAAGTCGGCCTCAACACCATGTTCGACTTGACAACGCCCAAGCTGGCTTTTACGTTTCATAGACGCTCCACCGAACTTCCTTCGTCAAGTCCCGTTCAAGTCATGAAGCTCTCTGTTGTTTGCTCATGGCGTAATCCCGGATGGGATCAGGCCATGCGGGAGCCTAATCCCGCATGGGAGCGAGATTAGGCTGGAATTATTGTATCACACTTTCAAAAGAAGTTGCTTCTTCCAAAGAAAGAAGTTGTTTCAAAGAAGTTTTATCAAAAAGAAGTTGCTTCTTTAAATTTTCTTCATCGCATGTCTTTACGAAACGCAAGTCGTGAAATATACTGCTGCTCAGGTTTCGAAACTAACATGTACGCGCTTTCTAAACAAATGCGCTTTTCCGTCTGGCAACGTTGGCTCATTTGAGCGATGGAGCCACGTGCCTGTTTGAAGCTTTTGGCGGGGGCTAGTGTGGTGTGCGGGCAGAGGCGTATTCATGCTTTCTTGGTTTGAGTTCTGGTGAGATATTTGTCGGGTGTCGCGCTGTGTGTCGGTAGGCGATGGTGAATACGCGACGGAAGAAGGATGTGAAGCCTAAAGTAAAAGAAGGACCCGATGTAGAATGTGAGGAGTGCGGGCGTTGGTACTCCATTATAGAGCGGAGTTCAAAAGTGTAGCAAAAGCCGAGGGGAGAAGCTTTACATGCCGGGGTTGCGACAGGCACGTAGCCAGGATTTTGGTTCGGGGGGGGGGGGGGGGGAGGAGAGGGAGGAGGTCCCAGCAAAATGGAAGATTTCGGGGGAGGGGGGGGCCGGGACAAAATGCTGTATGAGGGTATGAGGGGGAGGGGGGAGAGGAGGTCCCAGCAAAATGGAAGATTTCGGGGGAGGGGAAGGGGGTCCGGGACCCCGCCCCCCCCCCCCCCCGGCTACTTGCCTGGGTTGCGAGAAGGTCGAAGATGGTTTTAGTAGAATAGGAGGGGAATGGGAGTTGCAGCGGGAGATACGGGTAGAGCGGGAGAAGCGGGGTCAGCTCCTGGCGCAGGTCGGAGATTTGAATAAGAGGGCCGAAGCGGATATAAAGAAGATGACCAGAGAATGGGAAAGGTACAAAGCGTGGCGGGAGAACTTAGGCAAGAACGGGAGCAGCTACCCAAGCTTGAGAGACAGGTAGAGGAGCTTAGACAGGGGAAGAGGGAAGGCGGATAAGGAGGAGCATAAGACGAAGTATGAGGATATGGTGCAGCAACTGACAGAAATAGTTAATTAGAAAAATGAGGAGGTAGCAGAGAAGACGGCGGTGGGGGCGGCAGACCCAGGGGGACAGTTAACTGGGGACAAGGGGGTGGTCAAAATAAGAGGTTACACAGCTGTATAGTGCTGCAGTAAAGCAGGGTTCGAGGAAGGTATCAGAGGTTGAGGCAGAGAAAGCACAGATAACTGGAGGGAGTGAAGACAGGTGGTCGAGGGTTAAGAGGATGCTGGTGGTAGGAGACTCGAACATAGCAAGGGTTAAGGAGGGGCTGCTGGATAGGGTGAAAGGGGATGGGTGGGTAAACTTAGTGGCCCAGACAGGAAAGTGCATTGTAGCCGCTATGGCCAAAGCGGAGGAGGAGGTGTGGGAAAACAGGGAGGGAGAGAGCCCAGTGGTATTACACGCAGGACTAAATGATGTGCTAAAGGGACGAAGCCAGAACTTCGGCAGGCAGTTAGAGTTGGGGTTACGTAAGCTGAGGAAGGACTCTGGGACGGTGCATGTGCAAATATGCACCATCTCAGAGGTCTGGGGACATTCTTTGCAGATAAAAAAGTGGGTGGTGGAGGCTAACCGGGTAATAAGAGGAATGAGCCGACGATTTGAGTATGGAGTAATCTAAGTAAATAGGGTGGTGCACGAGGCTCGCTCCGAGCTTTTTACATGGGGCATCCACTACAGTGGAACTACTGGGAGCACGGTAGGCGACAGGATTGGACATCACATCGTACATTTTTGGGGGGTACCGGAGACGCGAGGGCGCCGGTGTAAATGAGGGCCAAAGTGTAAATCCAGGGGGAAGGTATGGGAGGCTGGGAGGAAGCCTCGCAGGAATAAGAAAAAGAAACAGCTTAACATAGGGTTCATAAACCTGCAGAGGGGCAGGAACAGAATAATGTGGGAGGAGATCGAGGAGCAATTAGAAGGCGAAAACTTAGCAGTGTATGGCTTATCAAAAACACACCTGAGGGATATGGATGAATTACCATACGTACAGGGATATGATTGGATGGGATGCAACCGGGCCAATGGGGAACGCAAGGGAGGGGGATTAGGGGTGTCAGGGGAGGGTCAGGAATGTGAAAGGGACCGAGAGGGCTGAAGAGAATACATAGGAATTAAAGGTAATATTGGGGGCTTTGACACAATCCTGGGTTTTCTGTACCTAAAAACAGGGAGTGATGCAGGGGAGGAAAACTCAGAACACTTAACATGTATATCAGGAGACGTTAGAGAAATCGGCTCTAACAGAGAAATAATTATCTTGGGGGACATGAATGCGAATTATGAAGACTTTGATGAACATACAGATACAAAAGGGAGGATATTAGAGGAGTTCTGCGAAGCTCTTGATCTGGTATTGATTAACGTTCAGGTAAAATGTGATGTAAAAATAATATGGGAAACAAAGAACTCACTCTCGACTATTGACCACTGTTTAATGTAGCGGGAGCTGTACGACAGATTAGGAGGTATAGAAATAGATGAGGAAGGCATAAAAAAAGTCTGGAGAGTGACCATAAGAGAAACACGATTGGATTTGACATAGTAAAACCAGACGTGCAAAATCAAAAACAAGTGGGTAGAAATAGCTTAAATGATAAACAATGATAGGAGGTATCTAAGCGAATCGAGAACATAGTACCCAAGCAACCGGAAAGAGGATGGACATATGAAGACTTAGTTAGCGTTTTGAAAAGAGGATTAGAGAAATATCGAATAAAACAAGGAGGAAGAAAACTAAAACGCAAGCTCAAAAGCTGGTGGGATAAATAGTTTAAGGCAGCAATATCGAGACGCCAAGCGGCATCTAGAGAACACAGATGGGCAAAGAAAAAGGGGTCCACACCTGTCGAAGTAGCATCAAAATGAGAGGACTTTCAGGAAAGAAAGCGGGAGGCATTAGCATTAATAAAGGCCAACATTGGAAGGGCAGCGGTCCAGTAGATGATAGAGATACACCAGAACGATAGGAATGCGGCAGAAAGGTTCTGGGAATACATCAATGCACAAGGAAAAAATACCGAGAGGTGTCAGCAGACATTAACCACACAGAAAGGGACAAAGGCAAAAGGGGCAGAGGCAAGAGAATACATTAGACATGCAACCGAAGCAGTATTTTGGAGTTAGAATCAGATCAGGCCGTAGGGAATAGTAGCGTCTACACAACACAAGAGGAGGATCATAGTGAAGGAGAGGAAATGACCACAGGGGAATGGAAAAAAGCAGAAGGAAAGGTTCCGGCTTAAACTTCGACAGGTCCAAACGGCATACCAATGAGTCTGATAAAAGTTATGGGCAAAACAAGCAAATTGAAACTAAGGCAGGTGATTGGCGAGATACTTATGGGAGGGGAGGTATCCAGTGACTGGAAATTGAGCAGGATGAGATTATTATATAAGGGCAAGGGAGACAAAGACAGTATCAAATCATACCGACCAATCACAGTAACTTCAGTAATATAAAGACTAGCTATGCAAATTGTAAAACGAAGAATGAAAGAAGGGGAAGAGTGAAAACCGATTCTGGGGAGCTTCAAAACGGTCTCAGGAGAGATAGATGACTAGATGATAACTTATTCGTAATCACTCTGTGCATAGAGATAGCAATGACAAGTCAAAGGCCATCATGGGTAGCCTTTCTGGACATCAAAGGGGCATATGACAATGTGAATCAGGAAAAACTCGGGGACCAATTGAAGGGTTATGGCCCCCTACGCGGATAACAATTTGAGTATCCGCATCCGATCCGCATCCGCATACTTTGTATCCGTATCCGAACCGCATCCGCAAAATATGGAACCATGTCGATGTTCTTACTAACCACCAGAGGTTACGATTACATTTAGACTAGCAATATCAGCGGAAATCACGGCGACCGCGTTCTTCCCCGCCGCACGCGGAATCGGAAACTTTCACCTGTGGCCCCTTAACTCTCCCTGAAGTCTAAACGCCTAAAAAAAAAGGTCATAAAAAATTTTAAAAAAGTTCGGAAAGAGAGGAGGAGAAGCAGTGGAGGAAGACGAAATCCTTTCTTTGATGTTACCGAGCGTATGCGGCGGCCTCGGGTCTCACGGTGTTTCGTGTCAGCCACCGGGCACATGCGTCGCTAAGTCAGAGTCCAAGGCCTGATCGGATCGACTAACGTGTTGTTCGAGAAAGATCGCGCCCTGCAAGCGCCCAAATATATATATTAAAAAAAAACGTGTTTTTTTTTTTTTTTTGCTTGGGGCGGTTATGGAGGTGGCGCGCTGCAGCCGCTGGCATTGCTGGCGCCCTGGTGTCGTAACCGGACGAATATGAACAACCAGACTTTCTTGGTTGGAACTGTAATCATACAAAAAAGAAACAGGCAATTTACGGGCGGCATATATGTGCGTGCGCCGCTGATTCCGAAACTTGCAAACCGTGGCGCCACAGGGTCGCGCTCGCTGTCGAAGCATTTCTTTTGTTTTTGGTATCATGACCACATCACTCTCTGCGGAGTGGGGGAGGCTTCTTTTACTTTGTTGTGACTCGTTCATTTCAGGTTTTCTTTGCCCGGAGAAAGTTTTCCGCTCTTTCCTTGCCAAAGACCTAGCTTTATCGGGACGATTGATGCCCTGCATTCTTTACTTTTTTCTTTTTTATATATAGCATTTTTGACGAGATGAAATGCACTAACTAAAGCGATCTTCAGTAAGAATCAGATCTTTCTCAGGATCCCTATCGTTTCTTCGAAACGCGTTTTGTGGAAAAACATTTCGTGTACAACTTTTCACAGACGTACATTTCATGGACATGCGGTTCGTCGACGCTGTACGTTTTGTGGGCACATGCCCCTGCGACGTTTTGTCGACAACGTATTTCTTCACTAAGCCGCTAAAAGCTAGAGCGCGATTCACTAAAGCGTGCTTAACCAAACCATGTCCCCCTCCCCCTTGTAATCCAGGCGGGACGCAAAACGTTTGTGACGAAAATAGTACGGTTGTGTGCGACGAAACGTCTCAGGTTTTTTGATGAAACGAACACGGGAAGCCTTTCGATCAAACGTCGCATGTCGACGAAACGATCTATAGATGAAACGTCAGTCGACGGACTGAATGCCACCGAGCAAAAATTTAGATGCGGATCCGCGGATATTCGCATCCGCAGCCCCTGACATCCGCATCCGATCCGCAATCCGCCAAAATCCGTCTAATTTTTATCCGCATCCGCCAGTTTACTGCGGATATCTGCGGATATCCGCGGATAATCCGCGGATATGCAGGGCTATGGGCTTGGGAGAATCATGCTTAAGTTTCTAGAACGAGGATATACGGAGAATAAGGTGGTTATAACATGGAAAGCAGAAACTACAAGAGAAGCAGCAATAAAAAGAGTACTTAGACAGGGTTGCCCATTGTCTGACCTGCTTTTTGTAATATACCTCAGTGAGATGTAAAAGAGATTAGAACCATGCAACCTGGGTTTTGACCTGACTTACATGGAGGAAGGACATAAAGAAAATCAAGTATTGCCAAGGTTAATGTGTGCAGACGACACTGTACTCGTATCAGAAAGTTGGGAGACAATACAGGAACTGATTACAATTTGCAGCAAGGAAGGGGGCAGTTTAGGCCTAAACTTCAGTAGGGACATGTCGGGTATAATAGTTTTCGATCACGAGAAGGGGGAACCCCTGGACATACAGGACACAATGATATAATACACAAAAAAGAACAAATATCTGGGAGTATGGTTAAGTGAGGGAAGAAAGTACCTAAAAGAACGTGAAGATATTGTAATAAAGAAGGGGAAACAAGATTCAGCTATTATGAAAGGCAGGGCACGCTGGAACTATAATAGATATGAAATCGTGAGGGGTGTATGGAAGGGAGTCATGGTGCCAGGACTGTCATTTGGGAATGCGGTATTGGGTGTGAGGTCAGAAATCCATGCACGCTTAGAGATACAGCAAAGGAGTGTGGGTAGATTGGCTTTGGGGGCACATGGGAATGCACCAAATGAGGGAGTACAGGTGGATATGGGTTGGGCATATTTGGAGAGTAGAGAAGTGATCAGTAAAGTTAGAAGTTGCTCAAAGACTAGCTGAAATTAAGGATAGACGGTGGGCAGGGAAAGTTTACAAGTATCTGTATATGAAAAGTCTAAACACTAAGTGAACAAACCGAACTCTCAAGCTGAGATCTCAATACATTCAACGAGATGGGGTCGATCAAAGTATATCAAGAGAAAGGGGAGTAAAGGAAACTGAGAGGAAATGGTGGGAAGAGAGAATGCAGGGGAAATAAGCTTTAGCAATGTACAGGGCACAAAAACAAGAAATAAAGAAGGAACAGTTGTATGATAATTCGTTGGAAAGCTCATTACTGCTTGGAGCTAGAACGGGGGTGCTAAGAACGAAAACATATAGGGCTAAATTCCAGGAAATAGGCAGTCTATGTGACATGGGCAACCATGGAAGGGAAACTATAGAACGTGTAATTTTAAGGTGCACGGGTCTTCGTCCCATTCCTTAGGGGGGAGGGGGGGACTACAGATTTGGAGGTGGCACTGGGATTTGCAGACGTGAATGGACGAATGGATAGTAAATGAATTGCGGCAACTAGGAGGATACTGGAAGATTGGTAAAAAAAGATGTAGGGAGGGATAAAAATACAGATAAAAATAAGCAACGGAAAAACTCTAAAAGGGGAAAGGGGGGGAGGGTTGTGTTAAAACAAAATTTATACGAATTTAAAAAAAAGAAGGGATGATGAAATGTCAAAATGAGCTGTTGGGCTAGTTGGTTTTGCATATTTACAATTTAGCGCAAAGACAACACAGGTAGGAGGCAGGGAGAGGAAAGAAGCGTTCTTTCCTATCCCTGGCTCCTTCCTGTGTTGTCTTTGCGCTACATTGTAAATATGACGAAATCTCTGGCTAGGGGCGCAACCTGCCACCCGTTACAAAGGGTGTAGCCATTATCATCCATCCATCCATGGATCATGGCGCTCGTTTCTTTTTGTTTCGCTCGTTGGCGTTTCTCGCTTCTGGCCGCATTTGGCGTCGTGTGAGCTTCGACGTCTCCTATAAAAAGGGGAAGCAGCTTGAGCTAGGATTCACCAAAGGCGAGAAACAAATGCTTAACTGGGTTGAACAAGCAGGAAAATGTATTAGAGTGAGTGCCCAAGTTCGGTGCCGCGTCCACAAGCCTGAACGGAAAAGTTTAAAATCCTCTTGGGACCTTGCCACTGGACCCTAATAACGAAAAAAAAAGCGCGTGTAACTTAAGATGCTGAAGGAAGAGAACTACATATTGAAGCGGTGCTCAAAGCAGGTAAGTGTTCTGTAACATTCCCTTATTGAAAACTATGCGATGTTAGCGGGGTGCTCTCTCGGATACGTAAACTGTAAACTATGCGACCTGGCCTAAGCGCTCTATCGGATGTTTTAAACGTTATTCTATGTTGTGAGGTCCAGAACGTGTCGTGTATGAGGCAGTGCTGCCACTGATGTCTGGCACGCGGAGGCAGGGTTTTTAATCTTCTGTAATCAAGAAAGCTCTTTTTTTAATTTATATTTTTCTAATTCGTATTTGATCATTTCGGCTCCTGTTAATAATCTCGACGCTGTCACTCTTTCATTAGTGACATTCATGAATTGAGCTCAAATCATTTTAGATGTTTCTTCAGAAGTCTCCTGCTCCTGGACGCAGTCCAGGAGCAGGAGAGTAGTAACTTTGTGGTTACATCTTGTATATTTATTATCCTTGCATAAACGTTTTTTTTTTTAGGAAGGGAGTTGCTTTTCTAACTAGTGAATGCAGTCTGGGCTGGACATGATTGCCAGGCAAGTAAATGAGCATGGTTATGTTGTGGCAGAGAATCATATTTGCCTCCTGTCCACAGTGAGTCAGTAGTCTGTTGCTGCAGCCAATGGTGGACGGGTAGGAAGTGGAACCATCTGTTGAGCAGAAGGAAGACGAAGTGACAAGGACATGAGTAAAGCGCTCAAGCTGTTGAACGTAGCTGCATATAATGGTGTCGTAAAAGGGCGCTTTGGGGCATAAGGTACTTCCTGTTAAATGTCTATCAAGCACTACAGGTCGGTGCCCGACGTCTTCTCATAAATGAAGGACTATGATGCCTGGGATCACCACATCAATGTCAGCAATGCTGCAAACGAGTTGACTAACAGCAGAAAGCATCTCTTCCCGCTGAAGTGACTGCGGCAATTTGCTTTTATGGTCATCCAGCGTCTGGATCTGAAAGGCGGCTCATCACTCTTCCGTCTCTGCGACCATGTCAAAGAGCTACAGTTTCTTCTCAATAGGAAGTTATCGCTGCCCAATTCTGCATGCGACACACTGTTCCAGAGAACGGTATGACTTGTTCAGCACGACCGGACATAGTAACTGTTCATAAAAACATGCCAGATTGTTTCAAGACAACTGTGACACCCTGATCTTCTGTCAAGTACAGCGACGACCATCGGTTCGTCGCTGTACTCTTCAGTACCGTATTCATATGGCTGCTCGAACATCTTTGGCTACGGCAGTAAATGCTCACACGACAGTAATCATTTTATAGGAAGTCATTTATGACCCGGGGTGTTTTTGTTACCACCATGACGAGAAACCTCTTGGTTTCTCGTCACATTGTTTTTCTTCTGCGTCACACATCCATGACGCTCGTGGCACATTAGTCTAAGCTTGGAAATATATAAGCAGAGTGGGAAGGATATTTAGCGACTTTGAAACTTTCTATAAACTTCAAAACCTGATAACTGAAATGTACTTCAATGTGGACCACTGGGACATGATTTGTTGTGAGCACAAGCTTGCACTCCTTCCATTTTCCTCAACCTCCAAATGTATGTGCTACATTTGCTGTAGGCTATACGAGGTTGGTCAGAATGATTTTATATATTTTTGCATCTCAACTATCTGTAAACAGCACTTGGAGTCTTTCAGGCCATCTAGACGTGCAGCAACACATCCAGAAACTTATTTTTTGTTGGTCCCTCAGAGCCGCGATTTGGTCTATGTATTTAAATAAGCAGCTCTGATCTGTATGCTTGTTTGTCAACAGCTTGGGCCATTCCCTTTTTGCAGGTTTTATGTCGGCAGTGTTTCATCATGACAGGACAAACAAGGAGGCTAATGCATAGGTTGCAGTCCTTAAAATAATTTATTTCAAAAGTGCGACAGGCATTTCCGAGGGAGCAGTCAGTAATAAAACTGAAACAAAGCAAGGAGCACTTTCCACCATACTTTTAGCACAGGGTTAACATCAATTCGAAACACAATAAAGAAAAGAAAACATGAATTTTCACTAGGGAAAGAAAAACGGGACACAACATTCACGAGACATGCTTCTTATAAATGCAGGAATCAAAAAGAAATAAACTTAAAATAATGAAAAAAAGCACGATACCACAATGAATTAAAATATGACGAAAATGCAAACAACACAAAGATGAAGGAAGGTGCCCATATAACATGAACAAGCTCTACACTTCCTTCGTCTTTACCCTATTTCCACTTTCTTAGATTTAGGTTATTATGAACCAATAGCCCAAGCAAAGAATAAATCCCATCATATTTTTTTTAAATTTAGCCTCAAATATCAATTAGATAAAGCATTTCAGTTAGAGATTATATAAATGATTGTGATTAAACTGTGGCTCATTATGTGCTCGAAAGTTTGAAAATGTGCTCATACCATGCAACATACGTATTATCACCATCTCATTGGTGTCACGAGGAGGGAGGGTCCTATGTCCTGTGCGGTACCACTCTGGTTTCAGTCTGGTTTTTTTTCTACTTCTTTCAGGTGGCAGTTGCACTAATCTTCTCAGCCGTGCCCCCCCCCGGCTGGCGAGACTGGCAGACCAGCAAAGATGGCTCGTTCTCCCTATAGGTTACGTGATGCTGTGCACGTAGTGATGATTTCAACTGACCGACGAAGCATGGGAATCATCTTTATTTCAGCTGTGTTGCAAGTCTATATCTGGGCGGTGTTGCACCTGAATGGGTTAATAAATGTTATGAGTCAGAGGGACAATATATGATGGTTTCAAGAACTTGACAAATTATCATTTCATCATCTTCATCATGAAGGTTGCATGCGCATGTGCATGAGTGTGAAGTTTAGTGCGAGTGAACAATCATGAAAAAGGTCTGCTCATTTTGTCTCTTGATGTTGATGCCTTTATTGCAGTAGAAGAATTTCGATGTATTTTTTTTCTGCACGAGGCAATAATATTTTGATTGTTAATAATACTAATAATAATAATAATAATAATGTTTATTTTTCCATCAAAGAAATGATGGAGGGAGACCGAGGAAAAAAGCTGCATCATGCAGCTTGACGAGTCCCCGGCCCCCTCTCACACAAACAGCAGTGGCACAAGAAAAAATAAACAAGACAGCAATGACATTCAAAAAGTAATCAGGCGGCAATATTAACGTTTTTCTTAGTAACATGATACATACATTCGAGAGTTCTATGTAACTATGTATTTATGTAATACATGATACATAGCCATAGATACATTAAGAGGATACATTACATACACAAAAAAATGTCATACATATATACATTTAGATATATACACCAGAAAACACGAAGTATCATACATCTCAAAGCTCTGGAAAGTACTACTAAAAAACCACACTGGAAAAGAATTCTCGAATATCTTTTCTCGATGACTTAATAGGATCAATATTTTTGAAGCTAAGAAAATTAAGTAGGTTTGGAAGCGTATAAGATAACATTTGCTCAGCATAGGTCGTTCTAATATTGGGTAACTTCCAATTTTGCAAACTTCGAGTGGGGTAAGTTGGCACTTTTGGAACTAGAGAAGCCAGGTCAATCAGGTTAAGATAATTTTTTTGTACTTCAGATTTATAGCACACACACAAACGATATTTATATATACTATTAACATTAATTCAATTTTAAACTTTTAAATAAGGGTTCACTAGGGTGGTCGTATGGGACATTGGAAATGTTTCTAAGCATTTTTTTCTGCAACAGAAGTAGTTTATTTAAGTTTGTACTTGTACTATTACCCCAAACTAGGTGGCAGTAGTTTATATGAGAGAAAAATAAAGAGTTATAAATTAAAAGTTTGACACTTCTTGGCAAAAGATGGCGGTGTCGATACATCAAGCCAACAACACGTGATAGTTTAAGCAAACTATAATTAATATGATAATCCCATCGCATTTGATCCGTGAATACAACACCAAGAGTCTTAAAGCTAGTAAGGACTTCAATTTTAGTCGAATTTAAAACGATATCACAAGGAAAACTAACATTCTTGTTTT
Organism: Ixodes ricinus; assembly: GCA_037355805.1. Lineage (NCBI taxonomy): Eukaryota > Metazoa > Arthropoda > Arachnida > Ixodida > Ixodidae > Ixodes > Ixodes ricinus. Next base: position 53,754 of record JAZHYW010007377.1, read on the forward strand.
TTGGGTGAAATAAAACCGCTTTTGTTTTATTTTCATTGATTTTTAGAACATTACAGCTACACCACTTAACAAGGTCTTTAAGAGTTTCATTTGCGCTATTTATTAGTTCATTACAGTTATTACCTGCAAATAGTAAACTAATATCGTCCGCGTAAATTACATATTTGATATTTTTATTTAAGTTCACGACATCATTGACATATAAATTAAACAAAAAAGGACCTAGAATACTTCCTTGGGGAACTCCAGATTCAATTGGTTTTATATTAGAAGAATAGCCACTTATATGGACGTATTGCTTACGATGTGAAAGATATGACGCAATTAATGTTGATACCTGTCCACGAAAACCATATGTTTCTAGTTTTTTTATTAACAGATTATGATTTAGATGATCGAACGCTTTACTAAAATCAATAAATATTCCAAGGGTCATTTTTTTCTGCTCAAAGTTTCCCAAAATATATTATTTTTGCTCTAAAAGAGCAAGCTCGGTAGACCGGCCTTTACGGAAACCAAACTGCGAAGGATTGATTATACTGTGCTTATGTGAAAACTTCACCATGCGTGAAAGCAATATTTTTTCAAAGCCTTTCGAAAACACCGGTAAGATAGAAATAGGCCTGTAGTTTGCCATGTCGTTCTTGTCACCCTTTTTATACAATACGCTGACCTTAGCAATCTGCATATTTTTTGGAAACACCCCGAGCTTCAAGCAGAGATTAAAAATGAATGTCAGACAGGGTGATATGATATCTATTACATGTTTTATCGGACCTATATGCATATCATCAGCGTCACAGCTTGTACTATTTTTAAAAGACAAAATGTGTGTATCACCTCCATATTCAAAATTGGCTCAAGAAAGATCGTACTTTCATTTTTACGTTCAATATACGCGCAACCGTTTTCGCCTGGATTACCTTTTGCCAAATTTACAAACTGGTCATTAAAAGCATTTGCTAGTAATGTTCCTGTAAGTTCTACATTATACAGGCGGATCTTTTCAATTTGCTTTATTTCGATGCGAACGATTCGGGACATTGTTAAGCTTTTTCCACGTGACGTCTGTTCGCATTGCTGTGGACACAAAGTAGTTATTAAAATACTTTGCTCTAGCATTTCTTAATTCCCTTGTAAGTATGTTACGGTATGATCTAAATGCTTTAATATGTTCAGGGTCCTTAGTGTTTACGAATATATTGTACAAAACATTTTTCCTATTTATTTTAAACAAAAGGTCTGGGGTTATCCATGGTTTACGATTTCTTTTCGACAATTTAATAGATTTATATGGAAAGCACGTTTTGTATATTTCCTTAAATTTGTTCAAGAACACGTTATATGCTTCGTTCTCGTCTACTTCCTCATAGATCTGGCTCCAGTCCATCTCCAAAAGTTCATTTCTGATATTCAGAAATGCTATTCGCTGTAATATTTTGAAAAGGTGCACCAAACCGCTTCTTTGTAGTTTTAGCTATTTCTTTTTTAATGCACATGAACACGCCCAGATGGTCACTTATATATGTAATTAATATCCCTGATTTTATGCAGGTTAAGTCAAAATTTGTAATAAACAGATCGAGGAGTGTTGAAGAGTCAACCGTAATTCTTGTGGGTGATTTTATGACATTTGTACAACCACTAATATTAATTAGCAAATCCGTCTGCCTTTTGCTTGGGGTGTCTAGAAGCATGTTCAAGTTGAAATCTCGACCCAAAATAATATTATATTGATTTTCCGTAGCAAATCTAAAATAACTTTCTAGAAAACCAAAAAAAAGGAAACTAGATTTCGATTTGGCGGTCTATAAAACACCGAGACAGTACTGTTATCCACAACTAGGGACAGCACTTCATAGTCTTTAGTAACACATGAGTATTCAGGTAACAATCCACCTTGCATATTATTTCTTAACATTAACAACACACCACCTCCGCGCCCAGTTGATCTGCTTAAAAAGTAGTTGTTATACATTGGTAGTTTAAAAACATCGTTTTCATCAGAATACCATGTTTCTGAGAACATGATAACATCAAACAAAATACAAAATTCATCAAAAAAATATTAAGCTCTGTAGTTTTGTTTCGGGCAGACCGACTGTTTAAGTGTATGCATTTAAAAGAACTTGAGTGCTCATTTTCCATGGGGTCATTTAGTTCAGATGTTGAAAAGTAGATTTGTTCTGCCATAGTGGGTTAAAAGACGACATGAAGCAGAAAACAACAACAATATTCACCTCGAGTAAATTTCTCATCTTCAAGAGACTTAGACATATCAAGAAAAACATTTAAGGAACGTTTAAAGGCATAGCAACTGACACGAAAGGCTTTACAGTCAAAATTTATTATTGAGTATTCAAACAAAGCTTCATAAACTAAATAAACAAAAGAAATACCGACTTTCCCACCCTTTTTGTATGCTTGGTATACTCTCACGTTTATATCCCGAGAGCCTCACACCAAAATTTCTGCATAAAAACCAAGTTTTACGAAATGCCAAGTTATCAAATAAATAGTTCATATACATACAATCCACAACGTGCTTATCGCCAACACTCGTAGCATTTAAATAAAATAATGAAAAAATATTTTTGTAAAAGAAAACAAACACTAGCCGATAGTGATAAGTAAATTGTGCTTCCATCATCCAAGATCAGATATAAACAAAGGCACACCTCCCAGCCCGTAGGCTGTTCACACGATCTTATCAAGATCTGCTTCACATTCGATTTTGATTATACGGTCTCCCTGCTTTTTTCGTGCGAAGATTTTACCGTTTTTTTGCCAGGCGAACTGATACATTTTTTCCTCGGCTTTTCCTTTCAGCATCCAGAGAAGCTTTTTATTCGTGGCGGTCAGGTTGTCTAGAAACCAGATACCAGATTGCACATCTTTTAGATATTTCCTTTCTGCTAGCCATAGATCTCGGGTTGCTCGTGAGACAAACCGAACTAGTACAGCAGGTGCTTTTCCATTTTTCGCTGGAAGCCGGTGAAGGCCCTCCACATCTTTCTCGGTTAGTTCTGGCAGTTCTAGTTTATTCGCTATGTCATTCAGCTTATTCAGAAGATTCTCATTGGCGCTTAGGGATAGCCCATGAATTTCCATGTTCTGTCGCCTGGTGTACTGTTCTAGGCTGTTCATTTCCTTTTTTAATTTGCAAATTTCATCATCATTCTGGTTTTTTTCGACTTTTTCCACGCGTTTTTTAAGGGCAGTTATTTCTTTTGATTGGTGGTCCATTTTCTTTAAGATTTCGTCGTACTGACTCGATATCAACTTAGTTGACGCTTCGATTTGATCAACTGTCTCCTTGATTGACATTAGTGAATCCACTTTCGTACTTAGAATCATAATTTCGGCAAGTTTTTTGTTAATAGCAGCTAGCTCCTGTACAAGTTGAGGATCCTGCTCCGGCTTCTGTTTTCCAGGGCTGTGTACGCCTCGGTTTTTCGCTGTCAAGCAAGTTTGGCAGTTCCATGCATTATTTTTTGAATTTTTATTTTTGCCTTTGAAATTACTTTCGCCCGAGCATGACCCTACGTGATAGCCATATCTGCAGTCCGAGCATGTTAAGAACTTTGTAACTTCTGTCGGTAGTGGTTCGTTACATGACAAGCAGAGTTCTGGGTTTGACATAGTCTCATTCGCCATTCAAATGACGAGTGAACAAAGACCACCACTTTCAGCAGCAGCAGCGTCGACAAAATGCCAAAGTAATAGCTCAAAATTAACCAGCACCAACCTGCAAGTTTTTTGAAGACGATATTAGCTTCCGAGAGGAAGCGTGGACGCTGCCGCTGCTGAGTGCGTTTGAAGAATCTTCAGAGGGCCGTCTTCTTTTATAGGCGTTTTTCTGTGACGTGTGGATCGGACAATCCATATCGCAGGCTGGAATCGGCGGCTCGATGCATGTCAGCGTCGATAGGCAGGCTGGTGGTATCAGCGACGATAGGCAGCACAAGCACGGGGGCCACGCACCACCAAAATCTGCAAGTCTTTGAAGACGATATTAACTGTCCGAGCTGGAATCGTGGACGCATGCCGCTGCTGAGTGCGTTTGAAGAATCTTCAGAGCGGCCAGTGACTTCGCTTTATAGGCGTTTTTCTGTGACGTGTGGATCGGACAATCCAATCGCAGGCTGGAATCGGCGGCTCGATGATGTCAGCGTCGACAGGCAGGCTGGTGGTATCAGCGACGATAGGCAGCACAAGCACGGGGGGCCACGTACACCAAAATCTGCAAGTTTTTTGAAGACGATATTAGCTTCCGAGAGGAAGCGTGGACGCTGCCGCTGCTGAGTGCGTTGTGGAGTGGACACGAAACATTGTGCCCTCGAATCGAGCACGGTTCAAACCTTTCATAGAACTGTGTATAGTGGTCCTTTAGAGAAAAAAAAATAAGCAGTGGCTATTGTTTCATGAGATATTGTTTCGGGGAATGTTGGTAAACACTCTCCTCCGTAAAGTGCCAAACAATGCTTTCTGGACATCAATTTGTGAAGTGTTGTAGAAATCTTAATAAAGAAGACATGCTTTCTTTCAGCAAGCCATTCGACAAACTTAACAGCTATACTCTGTCCCCAATTAAGCTGAGACTACAAGCTCCGCCTTCAGCGCGAGCTTTCTGCCCTTGCTAACGTAAGTGTGAACTCGCAGGCATGCGCAACCAAAGCACATTTCTGTTTATGAACTGGAATGTCTTCAGATGGCTATGGTTGGCTACTATAATCTAACATTTTAGTGAAAAACCCGAGGCTGAGGTATTGACAGACGACGATCAAGGAACAGAAGGAGAACGTCTGTGTTTGAGAATTCTCCTTCTCTTCCTTGTCGTCGTCTGTCAGTACCTCAGTCTCGGGTTTTTCACTAAAATGTTTGATACACACCCGTTCACTTGCGCCCTTAAGTTCTGCTCATCACTATAATCTACCTCTGATCCAGGCACGTAGCCAGGATTTTGTTTCGGGGGGGGGGGGGCCCGCCCATGACAAAATGTTGTAAGAGGGGAGTGGGAAGAGGAGGTCCCAGCCAAATTGAAGATTTCGGGGGACCCGGGCCCCATGGGCCACCCCCTGGATACGTGCCTGCTCTGATCAGATTGACTTCAAATAGCTACTAATAGCTTTAAGTCAGTATAATAGCAATTATCTACTATTTGAGTGAGTGAGTGAGTGAGTGAGAACACGTTTATTAAATCCGAAAAGTGAATCTAAGACGAGGTCTTCAACCGCTGCGGTAGTCCTGAGGGCTTAGCAGCATTCTTGGGGTTGCTTGTCTTCTAGCAGGGGGTTTTAGAGTTGGGTTCCCAGACCGCAGCCAAACACAAAGTCCAGCGGATATCTAAGAACAACTCCCCGTCTCCCGGCGTTTCCGGCCGGGTGCGCCCAGTCCCGTAGTTCTCTGGGTTGATCTGCGTTCCCCAGTTGTGCTATGCTGTTTTCTCTCTGGTATCGTAAAGCGTTGCACTCCTATAGCAGATGCTCGAGCTGCGGGAGTTGCCTGTCTTGTCGGCACCAGGGGCACCGTGAGTCGGGCGGCACCGCGTAGGGTTACGTTTTCTTCCGATTGCTGAGGAAGATGTAGTATCGTAGAAGAGGGGTGACCGCTGCGCCAGTTCTGATGCGCCGTAGCAGGACCATTTCTCTTCTGTTAAAGACGTTTTCCGGAATCGGGTACTATTCCGGGATCCATGTATCCTCTAGAGCTTTCTTCGAGGAGCTTTGGACTTTCTTTTCTCTTCACCAGGGTTGTAGTGGGGTTGCACCTCGTCTTCGTCATCGAGAGTGAGGTCGGTCACATTTCTGCAAAGGCTGGTGCTGCTGCTGGGACGGCTGAAACAAATTTCTCATCGCCAGCAGCATGTCTTGTGTACTTCTTCGTTGCCTCGTATCCCTTCGTGCCCTGGCACCCATCGGATGATCACTCGTACCCGTATTGATCTGTAGAGGTCAAGGGCAGCATCGCCGATGGCGTAAATGGTGGGGCTGCTTGCTGCCCTGTTCTTGCGTAGGGCGGCCACCGTTTCTTGCGAGTTGGTGTAGACGATGAGGTTCTGGCCCGTCATTATCTGAGTCTTCGCTTTCCTCAGTGCAATCAGGACCCCCCTTTCTTTGGCTGTGCAAAGGGTTATTTGGGGTTATGCTGCAGTGGGGAAAGGCTTGCTTCTCCGTCCAGGTCGTGTCTTTGTGTAGGAAGGGGATGACCGAGGCCTAGCCCGTGGGAGAAACGCTGGCATCCGTGTATGCGACCACGTTCGCGTTTCCTCTTAGCAGTACTTCCACCCCCTTGGAGTGCAGCCGGGCTCGGAGCTTCCCTCTCTTTTTGTAGTTTGCCTTGCCCATGCTCTTCTTGATTAGCTTGCCGTCACCCGTGATGTTGATGAATTCCCACGGTGCTTTCGGCAGGGGGATGGGATAAGTCTCGTCGACGCATACTCCAAGATACCTGGTTATGCTTCCCCCTTTTAGTGTGATGTATGCCGGGTTTTGTGGGCCTCTTTTTGATGCTTCAGGAGATCTTTCATATCTGGGAGAAGACACATTTCCTGAGCTCTTGTTCATTGGCGTGTCTACGTAGTTCCATGGCCGTCTTTCTCACGTCGTTGATGAGCCGGCGCAATTGTTTATTGTCCTTCGTCCCGAGGCGCTAGAACCTTGCAGAATATGTGATGTTAGAGACCAGAGTTGGCATGATCAGCTTCTTGTTCACCTTCTCCCCAGCTCCACCCATGCGCGCGGCGATTCTTCTCACCCTACAGGAGCCTTTTTTCCATTGCCTTTTGATTGTGTGTACCCACTCTTGGACGATGTCGGCTTTGTAGCCGAAGTTGACTCCCAAAACCCTGATGCGATCTTCTCGCTCAATAGGGTCTCCGGCAAACTTCTGCTTGAGGTCTTGCTCGCTGTATCCCTTGCCAAAGACTGTGAATTTAGTCTTCTCAGGGGACGGGTACATGCCGACTTCTTGTAGGTACTGTTCTATAGTGTCGAGCCCCCTCTGCAATGCATGGTCTGGGCCGCAGACGTGCTGCTATGCGTCCAGATCGTGATGTCGTCGGCATAGGCTGTTGCCCTCAAGGGTGGGATTTTGTGGAGTTTTCACAGTAGGGGTGCCATCACAATGCTGAAGAGCGTTGGGGACAATACGGCCCCCTGAGGAACTCCAATGTTATTTTCCGAGGTGCTGCCTTCTTGGCTGTCCTTGCCGTAGCCGGCCCGGATCTCGTAGGCTCTTCCAAAAAGGATGGGCTTCACGAAGTCTAGTTGCTTTCCGACCCAGCCCTTGCTCTTCCATTTTGGGAATCACCGACTCATGGGGCACCGTGTTGAAGTATTTCTTAATGTCCATGGACATGATTGCCCACGATCCCCTTTCACAGTGCTCAGGATTGCAACGTCCCTGAAGATCATCAGGAGGCTGTCTTGCGTACACAGATTGGCCCCAAACCCAGTCTGCGTCGGGTTGAAGATTTGCAGCTTGTGAATGTTGCATTGGATTCTGGCCAATACCATCCTGTCCATGAGTTTGCCCATTATGTAAGTCAAAGAGATGGGCCGGACATTCCTTGGATTGGTGGAGGGTTTTGCAGGTTTCGGAATTGGCGTGACAAGGGACAGTTTCCAGTCGTCTGGCAAAACACCAGATTCCCATATTATGTTAAACCTTTTGAGGATGAGCTGTCTTGTTTCGAAAGGAATGTTCCGGAGCATGGATACCATGAATCCATCCTGCCGAGGAGCACCATTCTTCCTGCACTGCGCAATCGCCATGTTGAGCTCCCATTCCGTGAAGGGGAGTCTCCAGGCTTGCTTGCAGGTCCGCTGTGAGTGGGCATGTATGAGCTTCTGTCTGGTTTCTTCTCTGGTTGCGGGAAGAAGATGCCGCCCAGCTTGTTCATGATTTCTTCGGTAGATTTGTTGGATAGCAGAGCTATGGTAGGCACTGAGTTGTTTCCTTTCTTCTCTCCCATCAGGGAGTCGAATCTCTCCCGGGCCCGTCTTCCTGTCGAACGTTTCACAGAGGCTATGTCAAATATCCGTGGATAGCTTAAGGGCGTATCTTCTGGTGTTTTCCTTGAGTGCGTTGATCTTGTCCAAGTGCTTCTACTTTCTGTGTTTCCTGTATTTTTCGATGGTTTTGGTTCGCTTGTCCCAAAGCATGAGCAGGTGAAGATCCGGATCAGGGGTGCCTTCTGTTCACCTGCCTCTCTTCAGTGGCCATCCTGGTTGCCACTGTGAGGGGTGCCATCACTTGTGCAGGGTCACAGTCGTGTTCCTGGAGATCCAAGTTTTCCCTGAACTTGTCCCACATGACCGTTCTTTTGGTTCCTTTAGTCCTGAAGTTGGTGCAACCCATCAAGGCTTCCGTCACTATTGGAAAGTGGTCGCTGCCCCAGGCGTCCTCGTTGGTCCTCCATACTATCTTCCGGGCTGCGCTTGGGTTTGCCAAGGTTATGTCTATGATGGTGTCGGTTTGACATATGTTCCCGTATTGCGTCGCTTTCGTGAGATCGTTCACGATCCCCAGGTTACAGTCTTCCACCGCTTCGAGAAAGTGAGCAGATATGCTGGTATTGCAGAGTGCCCCCCAGTCTTCCAGGTATACGTTCAGGTCGCCTCCGAGAATGACGTATTCTTCTGCATACTGTTTCACTAGTGGAGGGATACATGTGAAGTCGCTTTTTCCTCTTGGGCACAGGTATACTGATGCCAGCAGAAGTCTCTAATTCACGTTTTTGAGAGCTGGTGCGTACCGCAACCACTTCCTGTTCTTTGTTGCCCCATTGGCTTGTGTCCACTTGGGTGCACGGGAGGAACCTGCTGACGAAGAGCAGGTCCCTCCCGTGCACCCAAGTGGACACGATTTCTCGGCGTTTGTCTTCACCACCCCTGTATATCATTCTTTCGATAGCGGGGTGGAAGAACTTGAAGTACCCAGGTAGATCCACTTGGTCTCCTAATGTCTCGGATAGAAGCGTTGCGACAAACTTGTGCTCTACAATCCGTAGCAGGAGTTCCGGCTTGCGCTAAGTCAGTCTGCGGCAATTCAACTGGAGGAGCCGCAGTGGGGCTTGCTTCGCGAGCTCAGCAGCCACGTTGCGGATTGGTCGCTTCTGGCCTCGGTGGTGTAGCCTGGTACTGGATGTGTGATACCAATTGCTGCAACATCTTCTTAAACCGGTGTTCTTGTTGTTGTAATTGCTGCTGCATCTGCTGCTGCACCCTCTGTTGTTGCTGGGCGTGTTTTTGCTGCACCTGTAGCAGAGCTGTCTGCCAGTCCTCAGGGGCTGTTTCTTTCTGTTTTTATATGATCTTCGAGACATGCGATACAGAAGCTTGTGATGCGCTCCTTGCTGGGGTTCTCTGGTCTCCCTGCGGGCTATCACCGTCTCTTGTATCCTCTTTGAGAGCTTAGCAGCTATTCTGGCCTCTAGGGGCACTTTGTCTTGCTCGGCCCGTAATATGGTATCTCGTAGCTGCTGCTATAGTCTTTCTACCTTACTCTGTATGTCCTTTGAGGCCTTCTCGATGGCTTGAATTTCGCTTCGCCAGGCCTTGATGTCTGAGTCGCGTCGCTAACCGGGCCCTGTTTCTTGCGCCCTCTACGGGCTGCCTTGGCGAAGCTGATACTTCTGCTTCGGCTACGTTGGCGTTGCGCTGGGGTGGATGAGCGGCCGTGGGACTTGCTTCTTTGTCGCGATCTGCTTCTGGAGTGTTCTCTCCGGTGCTGGGGCATGATACCTTTCCGCTGTCTGCTTCTACTCCCGTCCTGCTGGTGTTTAAAAAAAAAGAAAAGTTGAACTGCACAAAAAGAAAAAAGAAGGAACACGGGTTTTTGTTTTTAAAGTGAGCAACAACTTACTCATCTTTTGTTTTCTTCACTAATCTTGTAAATGCGCTCTTTGTCTTCTTATAGAGTTCTTTTTTTTTTGCAGATGTACTACCTTCTACATGTTTGCTAATTCAAAAGAGGCATCAATACAAGCTGCGATTTATTTCGCCAAATTAGTACACAAATGAGCGCCAGAAATGCTGGCTTTGTTCAAGGGCAGATAGCAATCGACTCGAGCAGAACTCCTCTTTAAGTGTTTGCACCTCAAGCCGATTTTCAAAATTTCTTCATAATACTACGACCATACATCCAAAAACGGAAAAAATGATTGCGCGACGATCACACGACGTGATGCGTTTCGACAGCGGCAGCTTTGTTACTTATTGGACGATATGACGACGATCGATTGACATTGCTCCTCTCGTGCGTCATATGGTGATCTGATAAAGAAATCACGTTGCGTTGATTTAGCGTCCATACGCTGTTAATGAATGAATGATTTTAGGTTCCGGATGTGTTTTCCCGCCAAATGTAGCGGGGACTTTGAATTGGTACATAGGTCACGTGACGTCAATTTTTCCGCTGAATTTAGTGGGTAACCTGAATTATATTGCCAACTGTCTGTAGGTCCTGTGACGTCAGGTCACGTGGCATCAATTTTTCCGCCAACTTTGGGAAATTTGGCAGGGGAAACTGAAATGGTGCATGGGTCACGTGACGTTAATTTTTCTGCTAAATTCAGGGGAGGGGGATGACTTTGTCTGTAGGTCCCGTGACGTCAGGTCACCTGAGATTGATTTTCCCGCCAAATTTTGCGCGAAAACGTTTCCGCTCACGCCGTCGCGAGACCGGGGACGGGCCGCTAACAGCTGCCGCTGTAAAATGTGAGGGTCAACGGTTACCGATCACCAGTTATCATCGGGGGCAACTCGGAACAGACACAGAGTCCACTTTATTTTCTCTGCCTGTAACAAGGCGTGCGAGTGCGAATGCAGCAAGAAACGTCAAAGGCAATCGCATGACCTGTTAGCTAAATCAATCTAGCCCGGGGAAACCCACCACCCACGAAAATGAGCGAAAGGCAAACGCATTCCGACCGAGATAACTCATCCGAAACGCACGAGTGCCGGGGAAGATCGAGCGCGTACAAACGGCGACCGTCTTCTTCCTCGAACGAAATTATCGCCTACCCGCAGAACGCCACAGACGATGTCCGTGGGAACAGTCACTGCAGACGACCGCGAAGCGGTGGTGGGCGGCTGCATTACTCCGGGTGCACGGCCAATCTGACTTCGCTGCACACAGACGTTCCGAACATCCCCAGAGGTCAATTTTCCTACCGCCCACTACCACCGCACGACGCGCCGAACAACGCCCGTGAATCAAGGTCAGTATGTGTGTTTTTTCCCCAGCTCGGCGACCAGCATTGTCGAACCAATTTCGGAACACTCTCACCGACCGCAACCGAGGCGTATGCAAAAAGCTGGCCAGAATATTATTTTATAGCGGCCTACTATTTATACGGACAGCGGCTGGCTCGCTCCGAGATTCTTTTCTTGTTTCGAAAGCTCGGGCCACAAGTCTGACGTGTCCCGCTCTGCCGGGGGATCGACCCTTTGGATCCACGTCTCTGTGGCGGGGTGGCGGGGTCTTCTCCATACTTCGAACGCGTTGGCGTACACGTCCGCGCTGGGCTGCCTTCGGAATTAGAACGGCGTCTGAGGCGAAGCCAGCCAGTCAGGCGCGTGTACGGTGGCGAGACCAGCGAGCCGGTCGTCCCATTTTCGATGCTTCACCTAGCCGAGACCTTAATCCGGTTCAGGGGAGAGGGGGAGATTTTCGGTATTTCTTGTGTCCTCCAATCATTCCGGCTGCCACAAACGCAAAACATACTGTAACAAGAAAAAAAATTAAAATAAAATAGAAACAGGAAAAAAAAATGTAGAGAAGGCAAAACTAAATAAACGAAGCCGAGTTCGCGATCTTCGTGTTGCTTTTGTTGTTCCCTTTCCGAGGAACATCTCCAGTTGCTTGGTTGCGTCGGAGGACTTCACACCGTTCGTCTCCCTATCTTTCGGGGTCTCTCTGCGGCCGACACCCGTCGTTCGTTGTAGCGGGACTTTTTTTTCGGGGCTCAGCGTTGCGCTGCTTGAGGTGAGTGATGTTCGCGTCCGGTTTTATCGGGTTCAAGGTGCGCCTTGCTTTCCGCACTCCTCCGCGCGCGCAGTTATCGCGAGAACCACCGCGCGGAGGAGACCGCTGTTTTCCAAAGGTCAGGGTCAGGACAAACGCCTGCTCGAGCGGCGGAGGAGTCGGGGAGTGAGACCGGACCGCTGTTAGGCATAACACCCGTCTAAAACGACATCGGCCTCCTGCGCTGAAATACGAGGCTGGATGCGAATCTGGCTGATATAACGCTGCTTTGTCGGTCCTGACTTGTTTACTAGCGCATGTTGTCTGGCCTACGTGCGCTTTACTTTCCTTTTGACCTATTTCCTTTTGGCGTTTGCGTAGCTTTATATTGGGAAAGAAAAGAAAGAACGCTTAAATTATAGGATCTATTGGTTTCTTTTATTCTGCTGTGTAGTGCAAACTGCACATTTGTTTATTCTGGTCGGGAAGTACAAACGCCGTGAATTCAAACGTTATCCGAAAAATAAGGAGGACCGACATCTTCTCGCTCCTTCATTTTGTGGGCCTTTACTACGCTACTGATACTATTTTTATTGCAGATAAGGAAAACGATCCTCGAATTCTTCAACGGCGTCTGGGGAACAATGAGGCTTTGGGTTCTTCTCATCGCAGCGCTCCTCTCAGGTAAATATAACATCACCAAGCAAGCACTAGCTTTTTCCTTTCGTATAGCACCTCAAATTCACCGATGCATACTTCCGTGTCTGTGTCCATTTTAATGTTTTTATTTTTTATTTGGAGAAGTGTTTGTGTATAAAGAACGCTCGGCTCCAATGTCATTGCACTGCGGTAGCGCTGCGGTCGTCTCGGCGCATGCGCAGAGAGGCTTCATTTTACCCTAATCGGGTTTCTGGGCACACGCAGTGTCCCATCTGGTGTGTGCAAATGGAGACTTGTTTGTAAACAAAGTACTGGTTTGTACGGATCGCTGCACGCAGCACGTCTCTGTACCCCTGGGGAAGGTTCGCGACAGGACCGGAATTCATTAGCGTTGAAAAGCCCTCTGCCTTGCCACTGAGAAGGATGTTTCTGAAGTGCGCTATCCTTGGTTGTTTTTATGGAGTTCTTGATTTTAAGCGGTCGTATTCGCACTGTTAGGGCTCCGTGTTTTCGGATAAATCCGAAAAACTCCGCTTAACACCCGCCGGTAAAATTTTTGTCCAGTTCGAATTTATCCGATTAACTCGAAAAAAAAAACTTTTTTTTTTTTTTTTTAGAGTTTGAGCAGCGCATTATAATTTTATCTTTCAAGCCTCGGACCGTTGTCAAAGGGGGATCTTACGGCTTCTCTCGTCAAGGTTGGTTCAGATAAACAAGTCATCGTACCATTCGTGTCACGACAAAAGCCACTCTTGCGGTTTCCAGTTTGGGCCCTGGGATTTGCGTTTTAGAGAAGCGAGAGGGTATGTTTCATGGGGGTAACAATGCAAAAGCTATGGACCATACAGAGATTGTATAAAATAGGGATGTTGGGGCAGTTGAAACTTCTCTATTGCATGCTCGACCCTCCACCTCGCGCGGCCGCGGGATTAGTTTTGATGGGATGACTACGAGCTATGCCTTGCGGCCACCTCCGGCGGTTTATTGAATCTTTAAGGTATCGGTGTTTTATCAAAGCCACACTTGTGTGCGACTTTTGTCTGTGGGATCAAATTAGTATTGCCAATGACACCAACGACAAATGCAACTGGAGATGACTTAGTTGATACAAGCGCGTTTTATTTTTTATCTGGCATGCGTTTGCATCCAGTTGTTGTTCTTTTATGTTTTAATAGGAAACACCACTGCGAAATTAATCTCCGAATTTCGGATAATTTGTTGGATTTACGAAAAATCAACTCCGATAAACGCCGAATTTTTGCTAAAACATAAACTCCGAAAAAAACACCCTCCGAATTTCGCGCAAATCAACTCCGAAAACACGGAGCCCCTATACATTGTTGGGGTGCGTGTTTTTAAAGACGCCTCCGCGTGCAAAAATAAAAGCCGACTATATATGTATAGTATTATATATATATATATATATATATATATATATATATATATATATATATATATATATATATATATATATATATATATATATATATATATATATATATATATATATGTATATATATATATATATATATGGGTGATCTCATCTCCAAATCGGGCAAGCTAAAAGTGTCTTTTTTGTGTATATATCTTTTGAGGGCTTTTATAAATGAAAGGATGGCACAAACCGCAAGTTTCTCGTATTTTTTGTTCTTTTATCTAGAGTGTCTTTATGGTACTTACTAATTGCTATAAAAAGTTTAAAGGAGGCAAAGAAAACAAAATAACCGCAGCAGAGGGCGTGAAACATGCTACCTGCGACGGCAAAGGAAAACGCTCATTTCTGCCGCAGCGTCTTCTACGCTCGAGAACAAAAATAAAAGGCGTTTACAAATCACTGTGATGCGCAATCAGAGCGCAGCTCTTGAGGAGGAGGAGGGGAGGGTATGTCCCTCCTCCTCCCCCATATCATCCTCTCCTCCTACGTATTCCCTCCTCCTGCGTACTTTCCCATCCTCCTGGTCCGTACCCTCCCCCCTTCATACCCTCCCTTCCTCCCACAGTTCTCCCGGAAACTTTTGCTGTAAAATTGACGCCACGGGAACTCAACACCATTTCAGTTTCCCCTCTATATTTAACGGGGAAAATGACGTCACATGACTTGATATCAGCTCACCTATGAACAAATTCTACCGGAGAAACTAAATTTCCCCGCTAAATTTAGCGGGGAATTGAATTGGTGTTGAGGTCACGTGACGTCACTTTTCCTGCATAAATTTAGCGCGGTTACGCCGACGCCGCGAAACCCGGAAACAGGAGCCAAAGAGCTGCGCTCTAAAAATACGGGAAACTTGCGGTTTGTGCCTTACTCTTTTTTTAGAAATATTTCTCAAAACACATATCTTGTTCTCAGAAAAAAATAAAAATTAGGCCCTTTAAGCCTGCCCGATTTGAGATGAAATCACCCACGGGGAGGGAAACTTCCGGTTGTGTTCTCGAACACTACCGGAAGCACTACCTTCCTCTATGATGTCCTACTCGCAGTTCTCATGGAGGTAGGAAGCTTCTGGCGGAGACATGAGGGGGATGAGGCCACCAGAGATGAAGCCAGAATTGTTGAGGGACACGCCATGTCGCCTCCAGAAGCTTCCTACCTTCATGGCAGTTCTGGACAACAGTCTCTTGTTTCTGGTATCAGCTTCTAGCCATAGAGTTATTGTAATGTACGCTAGAGGTCCAACTGGCGCTAGTGTGCGGTTTCAAAATGAAGATGCACTCGTTAAAATTGACTTCCGGTAATGTGTTTCTATGGGTAAAACTAAGAGCCATTTCTCCCTGCGCTTGGTAATAAGAGCAAATTGCACGAATAATTTGTACGTACTAAATAGCTTCGGAACATTTCTAAGTCACGTAGACAAAAATATTGGTCAGTTACGTCGTTTTTCGTTGAAATTCATGGCATTAGAAACGGCGCTAAAATGGCTTCGTGCATGTAGATATGTGCACTGTCGGACACTGTTAGCGCGAACACGGCGTTGGCGTTTTTCTGCGGGGGAGTTTACGTGCCAAAGCAATGAAGAGCATCTCGAAAATCAAAAAGAGACGTAAATAACTACGCGCTAACGCTGAACAGGTACCCACCTGTGCATGTAGACGATCGAAATTAAGTAAAACCAAGTAATGAGTTCGGTTTGTAATAAATAACGTTCGTTGTGTTCAGTCCGCTGCTCATGTGTGCAAATATAAGTTTGTTCTAGCGTTCAAAACTCATGCCTGCATCCTCGAAAACTTTCGAAATGGGAAAAGTCAGAAAACTCTTACCACCCGATAAGTGCAGCACAACATTAAAAAGCAAAGCACCTTTTATAATGCGCGTACTTTTACTGTTTTAAGCCTAGCCCACATGGCGCGTTTTTCCGGGCGTCTAGACGCGCGTCTCGGCTTGGCGCGCGCGCTCAGCCGGACGCGTGCGCCCAGTCAAACCACACGCAGCGCTACCGGGCAGCGCTGCGCGTCTGCGTTTCCGAAGCGTCTGCCCAATGTAGCCAGATGCGCATAAGAAACAAAAGCAAATTTTAAATAGAAATCGCGCGTTAAATGATGGCTACATGCCGTAATATTTAGTTTTATTAATAGTAAGCACGCATTTTTATTACAGCGATTGCAGTGAAGCTCAATTTCACTCATTTTCATCCTTTTTAGTGTGTATGCCTCATCCACCTTTCGGTATGTCATCAGCATCACCATCTCCCGCGCCAAAACATTTGCAGCTGGCCGCTACAGAAGGTTGCGTTGTTGCCGATACTATTAATTCTGTACCTTTGTCTCTCGGTGTCCTTGTATTCTTTACGTTTCGCCTGCCAGAGTGCAGGACTTGTGCAAAAGGTGTGGTAAACGGATGTCCGCGGGGGAAGGACGTAAGTACCCATGTTCGCCCTGCTGCGAGCGTTGGCGGGGCCTAAGCTGTTTTTATTTAGGCCCGCGGGCGTGCAAATTTTGTAAATTCCGCGCGCGCGCGCGCGCTTTGTTTTGGAATGGCACACGGTTGTTACCCGTTTTTGTATGCGGATCTTTCTGTTTTGAGTGTTTGTATTTATTTTTCTCTCCCGTATCCCTTTCCCCACTTGGCGACGGGCTAGCAGGCACACCTGCGTAAGGGTCTCAACCTTTCTGCCTAGCCTTGCACGCTGCCGAGTGGGTATCGCAATCTGTGCAAATAAAAATTATTATTATTATTATCGCCATTGTCGCAAGTTTCGTGGCGAAAACTACAGTCCTACAGTGGCGAAAACAGTGGAGAAAATTCAAACGCTCCTTGCAACTAGTGAACACGGCCGTTCATTGGTTGTTGCCTTCTGGACGCAGCGGGAGACGCGACGCCTGGACGCAAAATATCTGGCTCCTCCAGATACGTCGGAATGCGCCTAAAAACGCTGCGTTTCGTGCCGGCGCCGGAAGTGACGTCAAAGCGCAGGCGCAGACGCGACGCAGACGCGGAGAAAAGCGCGCCATGTGGGCTAGCCTTTACGCGTTTTAACTAGGGCTGGGCGTCGATTAAAAATTTTAACCCGATTAATCGCCACCCTTTAATCGATTAATTAATCGATTAATCGGTTGCGTTGATTTTTATAAATAATATATTAAAAAGAATACAAGAACTCGTCTTGCCTTTGAAGACCTATTTTACTCTCTGTTACACGGCGCAAAGGACATTGACAATTGAGGATACATGTAGTTCAACGATTCAAAGACTCACATATTTTTGCTCCAGCTCCGAAGACAAAGTTGTTCCACATTCTCCGACAGGAAGACAAGAAGTCAAAGCTTGGGCGATGCTTTCTTATTTTTCAGAGAAAGGGACCTCGATGAGAAGGCGTTGATTGTTGTCTGCGTTTTGGCGGATGGTCCTTGCTGCAGCGGCGTACATGGGTGCTTCGCTCGTAGGTGATACTGAAGCGACCTTACGCTTCCACTGTATGAAAACGGCTTTTTGCAGATGATGCAGTGAACTTCCTTCGAGTTAAAAGCTTCACCACTGGAGTTTACTTTAAACCCAAACTTTCCAGCGAGATTGCCTTTCATACTCGTGAACTTGTCCACTTTTGCGGGCCGAATACTGGAACAAGCAGCCAAGGCGTTGTTAGCTACTGTTGGGACCGAGCGGTTGTCCGGGCTCTTGGTATGCGGCAGGGAGCCGAGTGAGGGCAGGAACTCATGACCTGGCCGGACTCGGGAAGGACCAGGGCGCAGGAGGGGTGTCTCTTATATAACTCTTTTTATATACAAATAGACAGGTTACATCATCTGACGGGAGAACACTCGAGAACACTATGAGAACACATTGTAGCAGCGGCCTGCTGCTCATTTTATAATGTCACATGTCCCCGGATCCCTAGTAGGGAATCCCCAGGGTTCAGGCCTTCACCAAGCCTGTGGGGCCAGTCCCTAACATTCAAGTATGCCCTCCCCTCTCTCACACACTGCCACACGCGGCACACACACGGAAGGGCCAGACATCCTTGGCCGCGGTGTCGCCGGTCAATCTCGGCGGACAATGGTGCCATCGAACTCGAGGAAGGCGGAAGACATCCATAATTGCAGGCGTCCAGGCTTCCGTGGGTTAGGGGATAATCCCATGGGCTATCTAAGCCGGGGAAATTGAGTAAAGCCCCCTTCTCTGTCGAGGACGTCCCAAGGCTGTCGGGTCGCCGTGCGTCGAGGTCAGACAGCAGAAGCAAGGAGAGGGGCCGGACGGCAAAGACGGCCAGATGACACTGGCGTGGGTCAACCCGATGATCCTTCGGAGAAGGTCACGTCGTCCCCGTGTACCAAGGTGCGTTGGCGACTCCAAGGTGCCTCTCGCTTTGTCTCCGGGCGCAGCTGACCGTAGCCACCTGGCGTCTGGCGACGATGCTCCAGGGCGTTCACCCGTGCCGGTCGGATTAGTTAGGGAAGGTCGTTTCCCAAGGCCTTTCGCAACACTACCCAGCTTGTTTTTTTGCTTGTTTGTCTTGCCTGGGCAGGATGTGTAATAGATCCTCAACACGTGAAGTTTCGCGGTCGTAAAGGGATCAATTGCGGGCCCGGCTTGTTCGTCTGGCCTCGGTAGAACTGTAGTGGATATCCTCGAACACATGACGCTTCGCGAGCCTTGCTCATACTCATAGCACCTGGCTGGGAACAGAAAACCGCTCAGGAGAGAACGACAGGATGCACGCCACGCAGCGTTTTCCTTAACAGAGGGGGGGGGGGGGGCATGAGTCACCCCTAGTTCGGGCAGGTCGTCCAGGATAGAGCCATGCGTGTGTCCAGTTGACTTCTTTTTCAGTACCGATTAAAAAACCGATTAACCGGTTAAAAAATTTGATCGCGATTAAAGCCTTAATCGATTAATCGGAAGGTTAATCGATCAATCGCCCAGCCTAGTTTTAACCGCTCGTAAATAAGGGTAATTTTGAGTGGCATATAGGAATCTCGCGGATGATCAATATTCGCCGCTTGTTTTTACACACTTGCTGTGGAACATAGGATTGGGACGAAATACTGGGAAGTTTAGCATCTTTCACTGATGAAGAAAAAATACTGTAGCTAAAGCACTTTCACATGTATACTGTTAATAAAGTTCCATACTATTCGCCACGACCCGAGTAACAAAGGTAATTCCTGTTATTCTCCAGTGAAGAGAAGAAATGCATGCTCGTTTTCCTATAGGAATGAACAAAAGCACCGCAAAAGTAGACTGGTTGCTGTTTGCTTCGATGTGAAACCGGAAGTCCCATAGACGCAAGCGCCAGTTTATCGTCTAGCGTACATTAAAATAACTCTATGCTTCTAGCATCAGCTTATGGTGTTACAGACAGACCCGTTTATAACGAAAAGCAGGAAACGCTACGATCAGTTCGATATAGCAAGTAATTCGATATAGCAAGAACCATTTACAACGAACTTACACGACGCGTTCGTTGTAAGCCGAGAGCTTCTCTTTATTTCTCATCTCTTCGCTTCCGCCTTGTAAAAACGCGCTGGAAAGTTTTTTTTCTTCTTTTTTTGCATGCGTGCAGATTTTGTTTTTTTTAGCTTATCTCCCCATTCTGAATCGCTTCTCTTCGCTCAATTTTGTTTGCAACTTGAGCTTTTGAAATTTTCTTTCTTTCGCACTTTTTTCTGGGGAGGGGACAGGCTAGAAGACGACTGGTTGCGCCTTTTTGGAAGCCTTCCCGGGGGAAAAGTTCGATATAGCCAATATGTTGTTCGTTATAAAAAGTACATTTTACATGCATTTTTATTTAAATTTTCGTTGAGTTGAATATCGACAATAATTCGCTGTACGTGGGTTCGTTCTAAACGGGTTTCACTAACACCTATTTTTAACAGTGGCATAGATGGGTGTTTTATTTGAAAATCAAACCGTTCATCAGCGCGTGAAATATTCTCAAGGCGCGTGGGCAAGGAGAAGTTTCTTGAAATTAAAATTATAAGTAAACGTGTGGTTATAAGAACAAGTGTGCACCCTTTCAATGCCCTTTACAAGCCATTAATAATAAAGAAATCACTTCAGCTAGTTTTATTATTCATGTTTATTTCTGAGTTCTGAGTGTTAACTTCCATACTAGCGTTATCGCGCTATCATATGAGCGCCGTTCAACGAGGCGGAGCGCGATGAGACAAGAATGGGGTAAGTTTTTAATTGCTTCTATCGCTCGTCAGTGGTGCTGCTGAAAATTTGTGAACTGCAGGCCTGTATACTTCAATATTATCTTGATGATTAATATGAAACTTAGTTGACGCTTCTTTGCGAACAATAACCATAATATTGACATTAGCACATTTGCGAAATAAGCATTAAACAAAAAAACAAATTCGTTTCGACTTTTTTTCTTTTTCACCAGACTAACTTTGTTATTGATATCTTTCAGGTAGAAAGTAACTGTATGCTGAACACTAAAAAGACGATCCTCCGCTTGGCCTAATTAAATAAGATGCAATGATATAAAAAGGCAATATTTTCAGAAATCGTGTATGCAAGTGTGCAGGAGGTAGTATCCCTTAAACACGTGTCTCAAGTAATTTCCGTTTCTCAATTATTTTCTTACAGTTGGACTCGCCAGCGCTGGATGTCTTTTCTCCGGTGATTTCCTAAATACGGACTTCAAATCAAACTCGAATTTGGGTGCCTCCTCCGAAGATAGTAGCTACGACGATGACGGTAACTCATTTTATCACTACAGCGTCAATACTGCGATCTAGTTGGATGCAGTATACATCGTTATTTTGCCCTGATGAAGGACTATAATTAGTATATTTAAATGGACTTTTGTTTTCTAAAAACTTACATGGCAATTTTTTTTTCGTGAAGTATCTGCTGTTGTTTAGGCAAGTTAATCTAAGCTGCTGTTCGCGCTCAACAACACTAGGATATCGAGTGATTTAACAGACACCCTAAATTATTGTATGAGGTTTCGGTGCGTCACTATCACCCACCAAACCTTGCTCGCGAGAGTGAATGCGTTTAACGCGCTGCATCAAATATTTTAGCGCAGAGCTTACTTTGGAGACATATCAGTTTCGCTTAATGCACGAGACTTGCGGTGTATTGAGTGTCGATTTAAGTGTCATATTTGTTGTGCATTGGGTTGAGGGCTACGACAAAGCCTGAGCGTACCTCCGACGCAAAGTCTCATAAGCCCGTTCGCAGAGTTCACTTCACGCCCTCTCTTTCAATTTCGCAAACTCTCGACATTTTTGTTGAGACATTTCATTCGACGACTCCCGCTTACGCTTTCTTTTTTTTTTCTGCAAAAACTGTATGGCCTAGGAAAAACGGGCAGAAGATGCGTGACAGAAGATATAGTTATAACATATTAAAATAATTATTTCAAACAGGCGCTCGGCAGCAGAGCAGTAATACGTTTATCTTGGTGGAGCGAACGCGAGAGTTTATCCTTCCCGAACGCTCCAAAGACTGCAACACTGTCATGAGGCAACAACAAAGAGAAGAACAAAATAACGCTATGAGCAGCGAGGCGACAGAAGCGTTTCGGTATCCCCATACCATAGGTAGACCTTTGAATTTTAAAAGAACATAAAGCTAAGCCATCTTTTCTTAAATATATACACGAAACTGCTAAAGCGGTCATTTTTCGTGGTTCCCTTCTTCGAATCGAAAGCGCTGGGCATGACGTAGCCAAGAAGCCGTAAGCTGAGCGAGCAAGCGTGTCGACATTTTCGCCCCGATTTCCTGCTGGCAGTCGTAGAGAGATCGCGCTTGGGAAACACTTTCGGCAAAATGAAAACAATACGACAGCTAGGAGGAGACGAGAGCACGCTAAGCCGCTTCAGCGAGGAAGCTACAAGGTCCCAGCCCACAGATGAGCTGGGAAACGCGCTCTGGTTTTTCGCAAGGTTTACCTTCGTGAAGTGGCAGGCGTTTATATATTAATAAAAAAAGACTATTTTTTTTTTGCCGGAAGTGTTTCTTATGTGCCAGATTTTTCCAACGCTTCGCTTGGCATAGTGGTAATTCACGTGGCCCTCGTCTACTGCCGTTTACTGTTTGGGACTTTGAATGGTTCGCCTTCCTTCCAAAATAACTTGAAGTTTTTATTGACTAACACACGGCAGTAGGCATGTAGATTAAATTTATTGAATTTCTGGAACCTGTTACGGAGGTAGCGGCAGAAGAGCAAAACAATAAAAAGAGAAAACAAAACGCTGCTGCGGGGGCTATTGCAGAGTCATTAAGATTCGCACAACGTAAATCACCTTTCTTTTTAAAAACGACGGAATGTTCTTTCTATAGCTACATACATTTTTATTTTATGATTTCTTTTGAATACGGGTGAACTCAAATTTTGCTGAGCTCATAAACCCTGAAATGGCATCATTTGCCACGACCCTTATACACCAGGTCTTCACCAGTCCTTTCTCAGTGCATACATTAAGTATGATTAACAAAAAAATACAATACGTAAAAAAGAAACATGCTGTCGACGTTGAAGAATTATTTTTTTTTCAATTTCATACTACAAAGTCAATTTGTTTCTGCTGAAAATTATAGGAATGTAACGTAAAGCAGTACTAGCGTAAATACAACTTTTATTTTATCTTATCCCGTATTCTCGCTTGTTTACCAGATGTAGTTGGGTCAATCTGAACTAGTGACCGTGCGATGAGTTCCCGCCTGCAACGAGGCGATTTTCTAAATGAGATTTATTTGCATATGCGCACAAGGGTACTACTGCTGTACTGTACGGTCGTCTCACACAAAGTTTGCATATAAACGTAATGTGCAAAAAAAGAAAAGAAAAGATAGATAGAAAGAGAGTGTTTTCAAGCACCGCTTACCGTTCGCTTTCAAGCCAGCAGTATAGAGAAGAAACAAGCGTAATTCTTGTGTCCACAAAACCAGGACAAAAACAAAAAATTACATGTTGTGTGTATGTTTAGATAACGGTAAGTTGGTCAGCCTCAATGGGCATCGGGCGTTTCGGCTGTAGATGAGGTGTTTCGGCTGTAGATGAGGTGTCTCGGCTGTAGATGAGACATTTAGCCAGTTGCAGCAGTGCAGTACGAAGGCAAGCCTGGGGTCTGCAACGTTCATCACGCAGCAGTGGTACACAACCTCTCGCCGGCACGATGCGCATTCAGTTTGAAACGGGCGGGAGTATGGATCTATTCAGGGGTTCCTGGGTTCTGCAGCCCTAGCTTTCGCTGCACGTGCTCCGGAGCTACGGTGCTCAAACACACCCGGCCACCGACCCCTTATCCCATGGGTGATAGATAAACACAATTAATGTTAAATTCCATTTCTATTCCCCAAAATAAGCAAAGCTTGTGTATCGGATTCCACATCTTCTTGCCCGAGATCCTGCAGCGTCATAATAAGCGTGCAAGCCAAAACACTCACTCGCAAAAGAAGAGCTCGTCCTTTGGAAGGTCACACGGCGCTATTCAAAAGCACACTCGGACAGAACGTCCTCGACGTTCCCCAAGGCCCTCGCAGTGGGAAGATTCGATGTGACGAGCGTGGCTCACTTCGGGCAGTCGTCGCATGTGTAACTTTGCTCTTCAAAGACGGGCAGCTCCGCCGTGTCAAGGCGTCTTCGAGAATGCAAACGGCATAGACCGTTCACCCTTAGGCTGACCGTGCGGTTGGAGCTACCCGCTCGCCGTCCCACTCAACCGCCTCCCTTTCATCACCTGACCCCGCTCTCTGCGCGCGGCTATGGGCGGGAGCGTGATCACGTGGCCAAAGAGAGGGACGTCTGATCGGCACAACAAGCATCTACACCTTCTACCGCAGTGTCGGCTTGCGGGTGAACGGAGGATATTTGGGCGATGTAATCCACGACGCTTTCTTCTTTCAACGCGGCGCGTGCCGCGAACTTTTGTGCGGAATTGATTCGACGCGCTTCTGTCTCGCATTTCTTTTCACTCGAGACAACAATTGGTCCTTGGGTTCGCGTTTGATTGTCTCCGCGCTCGCGTTCGCTTGTTCCCTTGTCTCGTGCGGTGTTTAATTTGTGGGAAAGCTGTGGCAGGCCCACGCGGCATCTGTCGCGTTGTTCAAGCGCCCTGACCTACTTCCGGTACAGAGATGGCTGTTGTGCGCACAATATTAAATTCTTCCAGTAGACCTTTTAAAGATATGGCATATAACCAAATCAAAAAGCCAACTGAAAACTCACCTGAAGATGAAGGAAGATGACCAGATGGATTTACAACTTCTGATTCGACCTCGCTATTCTTCGACATGTGGTTACAAGGTTGCGAGAGCTATCCTACCAACACTTCAGAAAGGCGACACATCCTCAAGGAAGTGTCGAGCAGTGCAGTGCGCTGTAAAGTGAGATGGCACTCGTTAACGTAACAC
Source organism: Ixodes ricinus (assembly GCA_037355805.1). NCBI lineage: Eukaryota > Metazoa > Arthropoda > Arachnida > Ixodida > Ixodidae > Ixodes > Ixodes ricinus. Next base: position 78,193 of record JAZHYW010007377.1, read on the forward strand.
TTCTATCAGTGTGAGTTTGAGTAGATGCGCACGTTCCTGTCCTTATTGGTTTAATTTGTGATATCTATCATTTTATCTACCTTCCTTTTATGCATTCGTCGAAACTATCATATTTTATATTTATTTATTTCCTCTCGGAGCGTAGCAAGCCGGCACAAAGCGCTTGTTGGCCTCGCTGTTTTCAAACAATTTTTCTCTCTCAGATTAGAGGTTGGCCGTTTAGACGGAAGGAAGTCATTCGGCCTTTGAGGTATGCCTACACAGGTTCCTAGTGTAGATGAAAAATTTAGCCAGTGCACTACGGCTGCAAACCCAGGGTCTTTAGCGTGCACCACGGAGTAGTGTCACAATAGGGTAACGCTATACTCCGTGAAGTTCCATCCTATTGACACATCACGGACTGTTGCAAGGTGTTTTCGCAAAGCGTGACCACTGGCTACCATGGCCATGGGTACTGGCGCGCGCTGACTGCTGTAAGTGGATATTTAGAGAATGTCGACTTAACTGCTAAACACATTTCTGATTTTATGATCGCTGTTAGTATACCTACACAGGTAGCAGACAATTTTAAGGGTAATGTTAAGGCTTCATACATAATATAGACAGTCTAATGTAGTATTTTTTGTTTGGTGGAATTTATGGGGAGAAGCATTTTATTGTAATTAGGAGAGCGGTTAATTTACAAACAAAATATTTTAAAGAGAAGCTTGGATATTGTGAACTTTTATTGCCGATGTTGTGAACTTTGCGGATATTGTAAACTGCTTCTTGTGAACTTTTATTAAGTTGCATTTTTATGTTCCTGATTTTGCTTGACTATAGTTAATTTATGGGCTCACAAAACTGTTGTATCTTTATAGAGGACAGGAATTTGTCAAGCTACATTGCATAGCCTTTTTTCAGTCTCCTTCCCCACAACTAATGAGTCAATCAAATTAAAATTAATTGAATTTCTTCTAAACTTCCGAAGACACGTAAGCACTTTTGAAGTGTTGTGAATGCGAAAGCAAAAGTGTTGTTCTTCCGCTCCCTTAGTTCGTGTTCGGCGTACAGGCGTGCACGGCTACGTTTCGCTACTGCCGACGTAGCGACCGACGGCCGAGCCCGCACTCATGAAGTGGCCGCGCCGCGCGAACTTGGCCGTGCAGCCTCTCCAGAGTTTGCACGTGCGGGCTTTAGGGGTGTCCAAACAGGATACTACAAAGCGTACGACTCCAACAAATCGTGCGGCGCTCCGCTTCCGGCCGTTTCTCTTTGCCGGGGGTAACTTCCCCCGTCAAATCTCCCCCTCGCTTTCTCCACGGCGCCCTTGCTCTGCTCATCACGTGGGTGCAGAGAGCCACTCACACGCTCCGTTGGCTGTGTTGGCGAGAAGGAGATTTGACGGGGGAAATTCTCCCCCGGCAAAGAGAACGGCCGGAAGTGGAGCGCCTACGATTTGTCGGAGTCGTGTCGGTCGTGTGGCCTGACGATCTTTGTAGTGTCCTGTTTGGACACCCCTTTACCCGCGGCCGTGTCGCTGCGTGCGCCGCACCGCCATGGAGAGGGTTTCTCTGCTGGCTTTCCTTGGATCTACGCCGCGCGAGAGCCAAGGACGCCACGTTCTTGAAACTATGACGCGCGCCAGCCATATGAAAGCCTCTTCATCAGGTTTCTGCTACAGACGACAGGCTTCGCTCCATTGGAACAAGGGAGTTTAGGTGCCGTTTGGCGCGGCTTCAAAAGCTGATGACGTCGGTTCGCTCCATGGGACAGTTAATGCTTTCGCATTAATAAATGAAAACTTTTGATATTCGGCTGCAATTGTGGAAATGGTCGGTTCTCACGGTACAACAATTTATAGTAACATTTTTATCATGCTTTGTTTACTGCCCTCACAGTAGAAACTAACATAAAAAAACGAACTTTGCGTAATCTATGTACGATGTTATACCTTACACAAATCTGCTTTTTAGAAAAGCTGAAAACGGAATTGGCTGCAACTTAATTCATCCTTCAGATATTACCAAAAATACCGAAACACGCCCCTCTGTTTCGATCGAAAGATTCATGGAATAAAGCTGTATTGTTGCGATGTTTAACAGACAGTATCTTTACAGAATTTCGCACGGTTATCGTTTCTCCATCGTTCACCGAAACGCTGAATTTGCAGAGCCCCGAATGAAAGGCTACGGCTGCCCGCTGTACCCTGAGAAATGCTGGGACCACTGCGCCAAGCTCAAAAGGTTCCAGGCGACATGCGGTGGCGTCCTCCAGATGACCTGTGTTTGTTGAAGAACTCAAGTTACCGGCTCAAAGACCCCTTGTCTTGCACCACCCGATGCTGGGAATCGGGTGTTATTTTTATGTTTGTTCATATTACATTGTTGTAAAATATTTTCATGGTGGGATTTTCTACTTTCTTTTACATGTTACTAAGTACAAAAAAAGATCAAGACAAAGTTTTCACTACTGTATATCTATGTAAATATTTTCATGCTTCAAAAACTTTATCCCAACACCGATAAATAATTTTTTATGACTATATTTACAGAACTATTTATGGGATAGGTATTTTCTTTTTCTGACTGAAAAGGCTGTGTTTGACTGAAAAACATCTCACCACCTGGATGAAGTCAATATTTCCAGATTAATACAAATACTGTAAACGACTTAATTTTCGCGAGTTGCCTGCAGTTCGCGAAAAATAGGTCCCGCGAACAATTCTGGTAAAATGTAAACACATTGGAATCTATATTGAGATCCCACCGCGTCGCGAAAATTAGAACCCAGGAATTATTCCAAAACTTCAGCTTTGACCCAAATCGCAAAATATTACGCGTGCGAAAAATAAGTCGTTTACAGTGTACAAAATGCTTATAGACACGTCGTTTAGTGCACTTGGCTTTTATTGAGACACATTTAAGCGCTTTTTAAATGGTACTTATCGCCACATATGTTTCTGTACTCATCATTCTTATTTAGTGTGAATTCAGTACATTTTAGTTAGCGTATGTAGTGATATAGCCTGCGAATTATAGTATGTAATCCTGACTTGATAAATCGCTCATAGAACAAAAGTGTCTATTCTTTTCTACGCCTTTATTATTCGCCTGAGAATGCTCCATAAAAATAGTAATAATAAATGTATCCGATATGCAACTCCGTGAAATTTGAATGGCTAATTGCGGTTCTAGCTTAACTTGAGCACTTGATTTCAATTCCAAGACATCATAAAGACAAAACTATAGATGTAAAAGCCATAAAAATCGAAAACAGGAACCGCTATCCCAAGTGCTTCTCAGTTCCCCTCACTTTGGTGGAAAAGATATCGCGGAATGCATTAAAAGTTGTTGGGTAGTTAAGAAATTTCCATTTGTTCCCTTTACTTGTTCTTTTTCCGTTACTTTATGTCACTGTGCTGCTGAATTTAATTTCCCCAACAGGACACTGTACGATATAAAGAGATCCCACGCTCGACTAATCAGATATACCAAAGAAGCCCTTGTGCACATTTGGTTAATTTAATTTATTTTATTACTAATATTCGGAGATAACAACAATATGCGTACAAAGAGATCATGGTTCATTATTTATTGTCCTCTTTCGACATATTTAAGAACAGAAACAGGGAGCATCTGTAGCGTACTTTTGCTGCAGGGCATGTGAAGGTACGAGATTATGGAAAGAAATTATTAATCCTATCAAATAAAGATGATACCAAAACGTTTCGCTCTGTTCACTGCATTGTTTGCGGGTAACTTTTAAAACGTCGGTTCAAATATTTCTTTTTTCACTGAAAAGTATATCTTCAGTGGCAATAAAGGGGAAAAAACAATTTGTCCCCAACGTCCCTGAGGCTCACTTTTAAAGCGTTTTTTTTTATTAAAATTAATTTATTTCGACGTACGACCTGGTATAATCGAGCCTAAACTTCAGCTTATTTTTATCCAATATTATTGCAGAATGGTAATTTAAGTCGTGTCATTTTGTAGACTTCAGATCGAACTTCGTTACAAACAAAATATTTGTGTGTTTTTAAATGAAGCATAAAATTACGTTAAGACCGTTGAGCCATCGTCTGGCCCAGTCTCCATGGTAAGTGGCACCATGCACTATACCCATCTCATGAGTTTCGTGCAGCAGAAGCAAAGGCCCAGGCGCGAGCGCTTGGCTTTCAGTTTTGCCTTCCTTTCACGAGCACTCGCTAAAGGAAGGCAAATCTGAAAGCCATGTGCCCGCGCCTGTGCCTTTGCCTTTGCTGCACACAACTCCTGAGATAGAGTATAGTCACTTATGAAGTAGCACATAACATAGCCTCCTCTATGACAAAACGTGGCAGATCGCCACGAGAAGCGGCCGTCGAAATTGAAAAGGTAGAGCGGCAGACAACGGATTGGGGGGGGAGGAGAGAGCCACGTGACGGGCGTCCCGCTGCGGCGAAACGCCCAAACACAGTTCTCTCGAGTGATGGAATGTCCGCTCGTGCTCCTCGCTTTCCTCGTGCTACCGCTTCTTTTCTCGTCGGGTTTATTCAAAACCATGTTTCGGGTCCTGGCCGCTGCAAAAGCTGTGCGCTGACGTCCAGGTTCCCCGAGAAATGCTCTGTGCTACCAGACCCTCTCGCTCCAAATCTGCGACCGGGCACTCTATGGCTCCGTCGTCGAACTGCCAGGCTTTGTGAGTATAGAGTAGGCTATGCAGATAAATAACATTCGTTATAGCTCACTGTGAACGTCGCCGACAGCATAAAAAAGGTCACCGCGCACGTGCACACGCGAAGTGGTTGTGAAATATATTTTGTAAACAACAACGAAGGAGGCTGTTTTGACATAAATCGGAGCATTTATTTCTGTAAGCGACGTTTCATTTGGAGCAATGCGAGTAGCAGGAAATGCGCACGGGAGCGTTCACCTATACGGTGCCAACAACGCGTCTTTGAGTGGTGTGTTTAGCCTGCATGCTATCCCACATCAAAAGTGGTCCCGACGTGGCAGGTAAATAACGTCACAGAAATCGGTGTGCTATGTTGTCGGATGTGGCTATCTTAGCGTTTGGTGATAGGAGTTTTGGGGAAATAGGGCCGATAGCGAACGCGAGTGTCGCTGTTTTCGCGGAGTCCCAACTTCTGGCTCCCGAAGCTTCCGTGAACTGTCAAGCCGAAGACTGACTTGCAGCGGGACAGGCGTCTGCCACCTACACCACCACTGCTGTGACACCACTAGGATCGCGGCCCGCGACAAACGTGACACTTTTGTGACACCATCAGGAGGAAATTGAGGGACCCACTTATTAAGACACGGAAAACACACCAGTCGGACACGTGTTCCAGGCACTAGTAGTTTAGCTCAACCATTGCTCCGCGTCGCAAATAACATGCAATGCATTGATGGAACAAGACAAAAAAAGACCGAAAACAATAGCACATTGGTTGGCCTTTGTTCTCCTCCTTACCGCGTTCGCTATACAGATCTGCGTCCGCGACGGATCTTCTCAATACAACAATATCACACGTTGCGCGAGTATTCGGTTTAAATTGCAATACAACTTTCGTAAAGTTTGGAACAACAAAAACGTGTTTACGAAACAGAGACAATATCTCGATGAACTTGAACAATTTGTATTGAAAAAAGACGGAATGATATTTCTTTAAGCGATAATTAAACTAGATGTTAAAATATTCAAAACAAAGATGATGCAGTTTCCAGACTGGTTTGGTCCGACGCCAGTCTAAAGATTTTCATTTAATGTTTCGTCGCCATTCCCAAAACCGTAAAGCCGGAGTCAGGCTGCTTGCCAATCATGATCACAGAATTATCTGTCATCATGATTCATACAACTATACTTAAAATATTTAATTTCAATTAAATTTTGGGACCACAACAATCGACGTCATCGAGAACAGAAAAGACATTCTTTGGAGTATATGATGGTCTAGAAATGCACTGAAACCTATTTTTCAACCTTCTGAAAAAAGAAAAAACAAATAGGCTGATATTCGGGAGATTTAACCACCGCGTACTTCTTGCTACTTTCTTTCTAGTAGCTACTTTGTGCCGAAGACCAGACATGTACACGTTACCCAAAAAAGTAACTAAATACCGTTACTCGTTACTCGCTCTAAAAGTAACTAAATACGTTACTCGTTACCGATTCTCAAAGGAACGCGCGAGTTACCTGAAAAGTAACGAGTTACTTTTCACGTTACTTTGAAGACCAAATACACAACTGTTTTTGTTTCATGGTTTATTGTTTTCTTTTAGTAGTCGTTGCCCTTAAGAGGGCGCGGTACCTCTATTTATTCGTCCGTTTCAGCCACCAGATGGCGCGCGGCTCGCGACGTGGTTGAACGCGCGACTTCTAGATGGCGCCAGTATCGGAGTGTGAAAAGGCCCGCGTTATCCGCTGCGTGAAATAGATCCCCGAAATGTGTCGTGTTCTCCCGGCGGAGGAAGCTTCTCCTTCCCTCGCGCGCGCTTGGTATGTCTGTGGTCAGTCAGCTCAGTGTGCATTGCATCGGACTTCAGTGATAATACGCGCGGTGGCCGAGTCCGGCCTCTGTGCTGGGTGATGCAGTGGGTGGCGCTCGTTTCTGTTCGGAGGTAGGAATAAAAATGTCGGTCCCCTTTTTTACGACGCTCGTTTCTATAGCTTGGGTGTTCTATCTCAAGTGACGTACAGTACCGCCTTTTCGAAATCGTCTTTTGCGGCGAGCGATTGAGAGTCAGGTTAGCGTTTTATTTTGGTCAGCACTACACGTTCAATGAAGACCTCGGGCGGCGATGTAAATATGTTTTGCTCCCCAAAGTGTGTCCAAGGTGCGCAGTGACAATCGGAAATGGTATTGAAGGCGCGCGACCATCGGTTGGTAAAATACGTGCGTTAGATTCACTTATTCAGTCTAATCCTTTTTGCCAACGTCTTTTATCTGTTTCGACAGTTGACATGGTCGAGTCTATTGATAACCTTACCTAGACTGAACGTACGGAGTGTCCGGTCTTTAAATAAATTTGCTTCGTTTATGTGAATGAATAACTGTGTTCTCTTTTCGGTGCTCGGTGCTATGCAAAAATCGCTTAGATGTTATGGTAGCGTAGTGTTGCGGCATTTTGCACGCTGACTCGGTATTGCATTCGCTGTGCGCACACGGTATGTGTTCAGATGGAATGTGTCAAATCGTATTTCCGATCGATATGATGGATTTACTTTGATACAGTGTTAATTATATTTTCCTGATTTAAACTGGTTCTTCCTTGATCTTAGCCTAAGTTCAAATTCGAGGGTGCAGACCGACTTAGCGTCGTAACATCCGTAATGCACAGAAAGAAATTTGTAATTTGAAAGAAAAACAAAAGGATACGAGGCGGCTCGGTGTTATAGAAGTAATGAGTGTACGAAGGATGCCATCGTACGTTTTTTTTTTTCATGTTGAACGCTCCGCATCGCTGGGAAACGCTCAAGGTACCAGCGAAGACAACGAGCTGGCGTGAAATTTCCATCGAGCGGAAAACGAGCGCCACTTTTGTCATGCGCTTTCATTTCGATATGTCGCAAAATGCGCGCGAAATAGTAACAAGTAAGGCAACAACGTGTTGGGGGCATCTCTCGCGAGTCAATACGTCAAAGGTATTGCTGGTCGAACTGTATGTGTGAGATATCCATTTGAGCGAAACCTTGATTTCGCAAAACTATTGTGTGTTAGAAATATGCATCGTATTAGGCAGCTATTACTACGTATAGGTTGTTTGCATATGACGTCAATCCGCCATTTTGTTGTTAGTTTGTTTTTTCAAACAAATTTACTACATTGAAGGATTACATCGTAACCGGTTGAGATGATGTCAGCAGTGCTCTACGCATTTGAGGGGGCATTTAAACCCTTGGAATGCTCGAGTTTGGCACACGCCAGACAGCTCACAACAACAAAATGGTGGACGAAATTACGTCAGTGAAAACACCCTATACCCTATCTCAATAGTTGCGCACAGTACTTGGAAGCCACGAGCGAGAAATAAATGAAAGTTGATTTTGTAGGACAATCGAGACGTGGAGACCCATAAAAGAGAGTCCCGATAAGAAGAGAGCTCCGCCTTCCCCTTCTCTTCAAGTGCTTGGGTTACGCTCTCAATCCTGCACCTTTGGAAACACTGCGCGCACCTAAAATCGCCTTCTTCCCTGAAAAACACGGTGGCCTTCAGAATCGAGGGGTGCTACGCGAAAGCGAGCGACATGTCACGGGAACGAAAGCGATGTGCTCCGAACTTTAAAAACGCTCATTAAAAAAAAAAAAAAATAATAATTTTTTGTTTTTGTTTTTTGTCGAGGCACAATTTTTTTTTGTCTCTATTAGCGCAAAAACTACCATAAACTAAAAAAAATTGTGGGCATACAACGACAATGCACCCACTGGGACCCGAGTCAAGGCAAGGACAACTAACTACTAAAAGGAAAAAAAAATCATGTTCGCATACATAGACAGAACGCATCCATCGAAAAAAATTAATCCCCTGCTTGTTCTGCCAATCTCGTTGTGCGTCTGTCAAAAGCCACAAAGGAAGAAGACAATCAGCGCCTACACCCCCCCCCCCTAAAAAAAAAAAGAAGAAAAGAAAGGTTTTTTTTTTTTGGACGCCCGCAGTGGCCCAAGCGATGACCTTGGAAGGGTATGCGATCGTAGCACGTTCGTCCCGCGGCAGTTCCCCTGTCTCAAATGCCCACGGTCCGTTTTCCCCAAGTGCCAAAGTCCCCGTCTTATCTTCCCCGATTATCAACTCCGCAGTTATTCTGAGTCATTCCGATGCTTTCCAACGTTGAAAAACTGTTAGACGAATATTTGCACACAAGTATACACTGTTCGCAGGACTATCTACAGTGCTAAAATTCAAAAGCGCTGTGTTCGATTCGGGAAATCGTGTAGGTCTAGCTCATTGTTGGAACATTTTTATTCGCTCGATGAACTCCACAAAACTTGTAAATATTAGAATGAACTTTTCAGAGAACGATATTAGTTGTCCGGGTCCCAGGCGACCGGACAGGTCGCAATTATAGGTTGATTGAACATTCTATTTCATAATCACACTCATATCATCAAGGGCACGCCATTTCCTCATCACTTCTTCTACGTGCGCTACGAAGCTGTATTCGTAGCGCACGTAGACGGAAACGGTTGAGACTGCTCAAATAATGCCTTCTTTTGGCAAGTACTGCGCAGCGATTAAACACAATGCCTTTAACATAAACATGCTGCTCCACATGTGTATTCACAAGACGCAATACATCGTTCTCCCAACTTCGTTGAAATGGGCATGAAAGCGCGTAACCGTTACTTGGTTGAAGTTCTACTTAGAGGTAAAGTGTTTACCATAACAAAAATCGTTAATTATTTATTTTTTTCCTTTCCACTACAAAACTCGGATACGCGCTCCATGCAGGCGCCATAGAACTGCTATTAAAAGTAGCTGTCACATGCTTTGCTCCGCGACTGTGATTCCCTCACAGCAGCTCTGACCTTTGAAGTTTGCCAAGTTACGGTGAAACGGAGTATAGACAAAACAGACAGGAAACGAGCTGCCAGCATACGCTAGTCAAATTTCCAACAGAAAGGATTAGTTTCTCCCCAAGTTGGACGACATTTATCGGGCATCTTTAGGGCTGCGAAGCTCAAAATCACGCGTACTCAATAAGATTTTTTCTCTCGCGTGTTTGTAATTTTTACAATGCCCTGCAAACAAAAAAGCAAAAAAATACAAAAAAACATGGTGAAGTCACTCCGAGGGGGTACCGATAACTGCGAGCCACGAACATGAATGATTCGCTAACATCCGTCAGGAGTGCGAACGGTAAATCGTCACGCAAACATATTCTCACAAGCTGCAAATATTTATTTGGTTTAGCTAGTAGAACATACTAACGACATGTGATTATTATATACAAGATACCATTTCTCGGTTCTTCAAGACCATTTCCCTAGTCTGAACGGTCGCGCTACGGGCCGCGGCTGCACGACCAAGCCCCTGCCCTCGCCACGGAGGCTGCGTGGGCGAGGGCAAAAAGCCGTGTTCTCGATAAACTACGGAGCTACGTTGTGTCGTCTGCTACTGTACCGCCAACAGGAGAGCGATAGCTCTGTGTGTTCCACAGACGCGTGTTGCGGTATGACTCTGTACGTCTGTCCTAGAGGAAGATAAAAATATAGGCTCTGTGACCCCCTCCTAAGCTAGCACAAACAAACAGAAGTATACTCGTTTAGACTGAAAGGTTCCGAAATAGTGGCTAGACATTGGAAAAGCATATGTCACAAAACTTGGTTTGTGAAATGTCATTATTTTATTTAGCAAGAAATCACCTGCTCACCACTGGGACGACGAAATCGTCACTATTTATTGCGTCAAGTGTACTTGCGCACATGAAGAAAAATCTGAACACATCGTTCTCCCAACGGCCTATGTCGAATAACAAACACTTTTTTTAAACATGTATGCACAAATAACTCCTTTATTGCTACACTTGTATATACACGTGAATTAAACGACGTCAAACCGCATTTGTGATTAGATCTTGATGTCTATACCAACTACATTCATATTTTTTTAGGGCTTCATTGAACGATAACTTCACCAATAGTTAATGGAACACGATGGCTCGATCTCACCAAAAACCTCAACGTGCGAAGCTTCCACAGACGGTCGCTTACGAGTATTCTCAATGTGGGATTTCAGAAGCTTTCGCTTGCCATAGGGAGCTTGCTTTCGACTACAGCACTGCACGGGCCCGGGAAGTGCGGAGCGCGCTGCTCTGGGGAGAGGTTGACTTACAAGATGACGTGTTACGTGATCACGTAAGATGACGTGTCACGTGATCACGTAAGCTGACGTCATTTCGTATAGCGTGATCACGTAAGATGACGTCATTTCCTGTAACGAGATCACGTAAGATGACGTGTTTGTGTCACGTGATCACGTAAGATGACGTCAGTTCGTATCAGGTGATCACGTAAGATGACGTTTTCGTGTCACGTTATCACGTAGGATTACATGATTTCGTGTTGCGTGACACGAAGGAGGTAAGGAGGAACTAATGCTCACGCATTTCCATCGGATGAATCCCATTGATCGCTCCACTCCCATTTTTTTTCGTTTTTGATTTTGCTTACGCGGTTGGGAGCGATTGAAGGCTGGTTCACACATTTTCGTTTGACTGCGACTGCAACCACTTGACACCTGATTACAACCAGAGGTTGCTATGGCTACAGTTGCGTCGAGCATAGACATGCCTGAGCTTGAAATGCACGCGTCGTACTCGAGCGGAACTGAACGGAACTGTGTGAACCAGCCTATAGAGTCCGTTTTGCATTTTATTGTGGTGCAGCACTACACGCTGATTCAAGATTTCGGGCAGCGACGTAAACATGTGTTGGTCCCCAAAGTGTGTCCAAGGGACACAGTGCCGATTTATTGAGAAATCGTATTGAAGGCGCGCGAACGTCTGCTGGAAGATATCCACGTTAGACTCACTTTCTATACTAATCATTTTGGCAATGACTTTTATTTGTTTCAACACATGACATTTTGGACTCATAAGCTTAGGTGGACTGAAACCACAAATTGCACGGTTTTTAGATTACTTTTTAGATTACCACAAAACAAATCTATTTACAAATCTATAAAAACATAAATCTCGGGACGCACTGCAATATCCTGAGTCATTACCCACCCCAATTTTTGGGTTTCTGCTCTCAGCTAACGGTCAAAATCGAGAGTGAAGTCGCACCTGTCGCCATAACAACCATAATGCGAAGAAAGAAATATGAACGAGGAAATGATAAAATACGAGGTACCATGGTGTTGTGAAAGTAACGAATGTAAGAATTATATTACGGAATATTTTGTGATGCCGCAAGAGAGCGGTTTCTTGTGCTTCGCTGGGGTTATTTGACGAGCTTGGCGGTCCTACAGAAATTTGTTACGACTCTTGTTACGAAAGGGGTTGGAGGTGTCACTCAGGCCTAAACAAAAACATTCAAGAGTTTCTTCTTTTCTTTTCTCCCCGTTTTCAAAACAACTAGGCACGACTCACGAGACCCCAAGGATTAGTAGGCCACTCCACTAAGCGAAGCTATGGAATGTTTAGGGTGCGTCGTTTTCTGTTAGGCACACAAAAACTCCCCACTTTGAACTTCTTTGTGCTAACTTCGGGAAACCGATAATCGGCAGTGCGAACAAAAATGACTTTTCGGGGTGCCCAAGACATCGCTTTTGACCGCGTTGTAGATTATCATTTGCGTAGGTCAGGGTTTGAAAGGAATCGCGGTCGTTGAGGCGTTTGCTATGCGTCGCTGCAAACGTAACATATGCACCACCTTCATGAGCGTATTTCGAAAGGAAGTTGATTTTCTACGCGCGGAACGTTTGGCCGCCGTTTCCTCTGCGTGACGTTACCGGTCAGCTTTGGAGATAGCGAGATTTAGCAGGCCGTTTTTCTCCTCTGTATCGGTACCCCCAAAGAAGGCGCCGCAACTGAGCGTTCACGCCTCCAGTGTTTTCTGCATAGTTCAAGGTCTCGTGGCGGATTACGCAGAGCTAAACTGGCGCTTAGCGGGTTGCGGAAACGATCTGCTGAAACTCCTATTCTCCTCGCTCTATTCTTCCGAACTCCCTTTCCCTTCTCAGCCCTTCCATTCTCCCTTCTTTCTTGCCCTAGTCCAGTTTCCCCTACAAAAATACGTTTTGAAGTCTAAGTAAATAAATATTGTTGCAGTTCAGGGTTGCCTTCTGGCGCTTTGGCCTTTTAGCAACTTCATTATCCGGTGTTCAGCATTTCGATGTTTGTTATTTTGATAATGCGAAGTTTTAACCTGAACAAATCACCTCTATTCACCAAGGAAAAAAAAAACAATTTTCAGGACGAACTTTAATATTCTGAGTTGATAAACATCCGCCGGTGACGAAAATACAAAATTGGTTACAGCCGAAAAACTCCGGTGGTTGGAAATATTCGGCCTGGGTAAAACTAAAACACTCCAGTCGGTGAATGTTCCCGCCCCAGCGACGGCTAGTTTCTTCGAAACGCCTCCTCTGTAGAAGTTTGTGAAACATGTTATCTCGTCGATCCTCCATCCTTCCAGTGCCTATTCAGAGGTCGGTGTGGTTCTTGGAAGGCAACGCCAACAACATTAGTGTCGTCCGGAACCTTTGGCCTTAGAAACGCGCCTCTTCGCTTGGGGAACTGAGATGCGTTGATTGTTATTTGTTTCTTTTGCCTACTACAGACCATTCCAAAACTCGCCTTCTGGGTGCCGCCAACTTTGTCTACTGGGCTGTGAAGCGCGTTCGAGCGTGCGCAATAGCTCTCTAGGCCAAACGATTGTACACTGCGTATGCGTTCACAGCTCAGTGACTTAGGCATTTTTCGTCGGGATAGACGCTCCCACGGGAAGAAAAGCGTATGAAATATGCGAATAGAATTGGAAATTTGAAATGTTCTTGTCCAATCGCATTTTTCTTCCTTGGTTATCAACGCTTTTTTGCGTCATCACGAGACGTTCAACCATAATACACTGGTGTTTAAAAAGTAAGCGTCGAAAAACATGCGCCGATTTTTGGTCAAAAATAAACACCGGAAAAACATACCCTAATCATTAGCCATGCCACCTTTTTGGGCAATATGTGAATTTTCAGAAGAACAGCGAGTTATCACCCTCCCCTAGAAATACCCTGGCTACAGAGCAGGCGACCCGTTTTTCCTCGCGTCAAATTGCGGCGACCACGAACCGTACGGAGGTCACAGGACGTCCGTGAAAAATATAAAGGAGGCAAAGAACGATCTACCCTGTGCACGTTTCATCCCCGATTTCCACGACCCCAAGGCCGAAGGACGTTAGTGTGAAAGATAACAAAAAATAAAACTTTGTGTCAAAAAAAAACAAAAAAAAAACACGGAGATCTATTTACCGATAAGCAGGAAAGCGAGACACGCACACTGACGCCTCGGCGTGCAGAATGAAACAGGATACGGGCGCG